>JZKD02S0036718.1:566843-602478 GCA_000966675.3 Picea glauca | reverse complement strand
TCTTATTAGTTATGTTTAAAATTTGGTTGGTTATTGAAATTGTAGATTTTAATTGTTAAAATTATATAATTTAAATACTCTAAAAAAAAATTCACAGTAAATTTATTTATACATTTAACATTACAATTTAAATAATGAAAAATTGTCATTTCATCACAATTACATAACCTAATTTCAATTTAAAAGTACAATTCAAATTCAAACAATGAAAAATTGTTTTTTCACTAACCATTACATAGCTTAATATCATGTTCTTATCTTATGATTTCTTCGATAATTTTATTTGGTTACAATACTATAGGTTGGCTTAATATCATGTTCTTATCTTATGATTTCTTCGATAATTTTATTTGGTTACAATACTATAGGTTGGCTTAATATCATGTTCTTATCTTATGATTTATTCGATAAGTTTGCAATACTATAGGTTGATATACATTGTTATCTTTAGTAATCTGAAATGTGTATAGAATAGTTTCTAAGTAGAATACGTATTTATGAGTGATAAATACACTGAGTATTTACTAGTGTGTTTGTTAATCTAGTATTTAAAATGAAAGTGTAATCATTTTTTATATTGTTTTTTAATTTTTTTATTTGTAAATGTGTGAATATTTTTTCTTAAAAAAATACAGTTTCTTGGTAATTGTTAGTTATTAGACTTATTTTTATAATACACGATGTGATTTGAAGCATAAGTTTTGTTCTATTTATTTAAGGATCTGATAAGAATTAGATTTTGAATAATTGATTTCATGTTGTTTTAATTTTCAAAGTAAAAAAATCATTTTTTGTTAAGCTTTAAAATGTCTTACCATTTTTTAAACTATTTTCAATTAAAGAGAGACATATCCTTGGATTCTTCTCTCCAGTAATCCTAGAGTGAGAAGGTGTAAAATATCTTCATAGGATGCCTTGGAATTAATCCCCATCAGAAGGAACAACTTAAGGAACAATAGGTTGATAGCCACATCTTCTTTGACCTCAAATCTATTTGTCAATACACCATTGCCTTTCTTGGCAATGTTAGATCTCCCAAATTTATCATGATTGGCCAATGACCCCATTCAACACCAAACCTTGGGGCCAACAATTCCCACAAAATTTCCATATGATATTCTAAAATTTCATGGTAAACCTGGAGAAGATCCTTATATGCATGCCATTTAGAACCACTTGTGGTGTTCCTCACAATCCCTAGTGGATGACAATATATGATTGAGGATTTTCTAAAGAACCTTGATTGGTAGCACAACCAAATGATACATTGAGTTACTTAGTGCCACCTATCGTGATTTTCCATTTTTAGCCATGTCTTTTCTAAAACAGTTCCAATTGCCAATTCAATATTAGACACGAACCGAAATTTAATGTCACTGCGTTAGAACACTGTCATGCACATTTTAGATCATATTCATGAATGGAGATGGTGGCAAAGGATCATTTGAGCTAAGATTCTAGATCATTATTAGTTGATTGGTTTGTCAAGTCATTATTTCCACCCATAGCCAAATATGTAGCCATTTTAAGGGTGGTTACTGACAAGCAGGTGATATTGCATGCCCAACATTTGGATTTGATTTATTTTCAATCAAGAACATTACATGCTATAATTTCTCATGCTCCAATGCCATCAATAGATTGTTGGGTATGTGTTATATTCTTTGCACAACTCGCTCTAGTGTTTTCTAAGTTTCATCGAGCGCGCAGGGGGGTTTGCAAGGGGGTGATAGCCCCCCTACACAGGGGTTCAAGGGAAGCGCTCCCGAGAAAAATATTTGGCCTCGGGATATGTGTCTCATTTTTGCCTCGTTTTTCATGTCGCCTCAATTTGCATGTCCATTGTTGGTCGGTTTTTCGACACATAATTTTTCCTGATGGTTTTCTATTTTTGGTTAAGGAATTAGGGTTGTTGACTAATCCAGGTCATTGGGTTAGGGTTTTGCATGTCGTTGGCTCCTATATGTATATTATATTGTAAACAATGTATCACTATGAATGAATACATAATATGATGGTTTTCCCGGTTTAGTTTTCCAGGGGAAAAATATCTATGTAATCTGTGTATTTTCCATTGTATCTTTTGTGTTCTTTTATTGAAAATATATTTGCAATAAAATATTGTATAAGGTTAAAATCTACAATTGGTATCAAAGCATTGTTGGCTTCAAGGGGATGCCTTTGTGGTCAAGGGTTTGGCTCGAGACTGTGATAAGCCTTGTTACAGTGGGAGATATGTGGTATTGATTTTTCGGGTGAAAAGAGATGACGAGCAGTTCGAAAATGGAGATTAAGAAGTTTAATGGGAAAAATTTTCAGCTGTGGAAGCTCAATATTGAAGATTTATTTGTGGAAAGAGATTAGTGGATCACGGTGGATCCAGATACTACACCTATAGAAACTTCAATAGATGAATGGAAAAAGTTGGATTGGAAGGTGAAGAGCACAATCCGACTGTGTCTCTCATATTCAATATTATTGAATGTGTTAGAGGAAGCTACAACCAAATATTTATGGGATAAGTTGAGGAATTTATATTAGTCTAAGTCCCTAGTAAACAAAATTTCCCTGAGAAAGAAGTTGTATAACCTAAGGATGGTAGATGGAGACTCAGTGGAAAAGAATTTGAATGCCTTCAATACTGTGGTAAGTCAGTTAGTATCTATTCAAATTAAAATTTCAGATGAAGATAAGTGTATCAATTTATTGTTCTCTTTACCAGACTCGTGGGATAATCTGGTTATGGCCATAGGTAGTAATACAACTTCCTTGAAGTTTGATGAAGTGATCTCATCCTTTTTTTCAGAGGAGATGAGACAAAATAACATGGAAGGACATCCACAAAACAACCTTTAGGACCAGATATGGTCACTATGAATTTATGGTGGTGCCACTTGGATTAACCAATGCCCCCACCACTTTTATGTGCTTGATGAATAATGTACTCAGCAAATTCCAAGACAGATTTGTATTGGTTTTCATTGATGATATCCTAATCTACTCCAAGAACATAGAGGAGCATGAAGAACATCTTAGACTTGTACTTCAAGTACTAAGAGAGCATCAACTCTACGCTAATTTTAGCAAGTGTGACTTTTTCCAGAAGCAAGTCCATTACTTAGGCCATGTTATTTCTAAGGAAGGAGTGGAAGTAGACCTTGACAAGATCAGGTCTATCATGGAATGGCCTACCCCAAAGGATGTATCTGATATCAAATCCTTTATGGGCTTAGTAGGATACTATAAAAGGTTTATAAAACGATTTTCCAATATTCGTTGTCCAATCACTACCCTTCAGAAAAAAGGGGTTAAGTTCACTTGGACATCAGAATGTGAAGAAAGATTTCAGAAACCGAAATATCTTCTAACCCATGCACCTGTGCTTAAGATTGTAGACCTTGATAATGACTTCCTCATGTGTATAGATGCATGTAAGGAAGGACTCAGAGGAGTCCTTATGCAATAAGGACGTGTGATTTACTATGAATCCTTAAAATTGAATGAGCATGAAATCAATTATGTGACCCATGATCTAGATTTGTCTGCCATAGTGCATGATTTAAAAATGTGGAGGCATTACCTCATGGGTAGGAGATTTGTACTTATGACAGACCATTGTGGGTTGAGGCACCTTTTTGATCAACCAAAACTCAATGCTAGGAAATCTAGGTGGATGGCTCTCCTTAGTGAGTTTGATTTCGAAATCAAACACATCAAAGGAAAGGAAAATAGGGTGGCAGATTCCCTTAGCAGAAGTGTGAAAGAGATTCACCTGGAAGTAATGAGCACCTTTAAAACGGATGTCAGGGATATATTCTGGAATGCACAGGAAACATATGCATTCTTCGAGACTGTAACATCATACCTAAAGCAAGAGCCCATAGGGATAAAGTATGAAGGCTATAAAATGTTGGATGAAGGTCTGATGACTTACAGAAACATATTATATATCCCAAGTTGTGACGACTTGAAGAGGTTCATAATGTACGAACTACAAAAGAGACCATATATTGGTCATCCGGGTTATCATAAAATGATTACGACCACTAGAAAACAATTCTATTGGCCTGGATTGAAAAAGGAAATAGCTGATTATTTAGCTAAGTGTCTAGAATGCCAGCAAGTTAAGGCAGAACACCGGCATCCAGAAGGGTTGTTACAACCCCTGCCAATTCCAAAATGGAAATGGGAAATCATTTCCATGGATTTTATCACTGGATTACAAAAATCAACCAAGAATAATGACGCCATCATGTTAGTGGTGGAAAAATTGAGCAAGTATGCTCACTTCATTCATGTCAAGTCAACTTGAAAGGAAATAGATATCGCCAACATCTTCATGAAGGAGATATTTAGACTGCATGGCATGCCTAGGGAGATTATATTTGACAAAGACACAAAATTTACTTCAAGCTTTTGGAAGTCCTTAATTGTTGGTTTTGAGACTAAATTGTTGTTTAGCACAACCTATCACCCTCAAATTGATGGACAGACATAAAGTGTAAACCAAATATTAGAAAACATGTTAAGGATGCATGTAATGCATCAGCCTAAGAAGTGAGAAGACTACCTGCCATTGGTAGAAGTTTCCTACAACAACGTTTATCAAGAGTCACTGAAGATGATCCATTTTGAAGCCCTCAATGGTAGACAATGCAAGATTCCAATCAGTTGGAGTAATCCAGTGGATTGAATTACAATCTGACCTGACATGTTGAAATAAATGGAACAAAAAGTGATTCAGATAAAGAAAAATATAAAAATTTCTCATGAAGGAAAAAAGTGTTACGTCGACAGAAAGAGAAATCCCAGAGAGTTCAAGACAGGAGACCATGTCTATCTCAGAGTTAGTCCCAGGAAGATTTCTCTAAGAATGGGAGCTTGTGCCAAGATGGAACCTCGGTATTGTGGACCCTTTGAAGCCTTAGATAGAGTGGGACCTATAGCCTATAGGCTAGCACTCCCTCCCACAATAAAGCCACATAATGTTTTCCATGTTTCATTATTGAAACTATATGTACATGATTCTAATCATATAATTGATTGGTTTGTGATCTAGGTGGATCTGGAGGGAGAATTCCTGCCATAACCTCAATGCATAATAGGCAGGAAGGAAACCTCACTCAGGAACTGAACCAATGCACAGGTCAAGGTGAAGTGGAAACACTTTGGACCATATGAGGCTACATGGGAAATGGAAGATGCCATGAGATAGGCATATCCATTTTTGTTTACTTCTGTATATAGAGAGAGAAAATTTACAGATAGAACATCAAGGACGATGTTCCTTTAAGGGGGAGGGAATTGTAACACCTTGTTTCCCCCAGTTTGTAAATATAACTATATTGGCCAAGAGACTATGGAAAACTCAATATGTGTGAATGTTTGATTTGATGGACCTTTGTATAAAAGGTCAATGAATGTAAATTATGTTATTTACTAGAAAATGGATAAGTGTTGCATGACTTTTGGAAGGGGGGTGTGCTAAGAGAGACCATGAATGCTATGAAAGTGATGGTGGAGGGGACCATGAATGGTTGCGTTAACCTCCACTAGCCCATTACTTTGATGGATTTGATTGCTCAGGATCAAAACAACCCTCTGACCCAAGAATGAATTACAGTCAGGCTAGTAGGTGGGAATACCTCCTCAAGAGTTAATGAGGGGATGGGGAAAACCACCCATCTGTAAGGCTTCCAGACCTAACCACGGGATGGGAATTCAAGCTACACACAATCTTACTAAGGGAGGCAATAGAGAAAGGTGTGATGGGAAGAGGGAGACCTGCAAAGAGAGAAGAGAGGGGAGGCTAAGCTCAGGTTTGAGGCAGAACTAAAAAATAATGTGTTCTGATCGCGGGAAAATGAGAGTAACCTTCGTCCCTATATACTACTGAGTCAGGAGAAGGAGAGTAAACTTCATCCCTATCTATTATTGATCATAGAGAAGGATAGTAACCTTCGTCCCTAACTTTCGGTGATCTGGAAGAAAAGATTCAATATCAAAGCATCGTGGCCTAGCTCGGGGGTGACCAGTAGTAAATCCATTAGGGGTGACTAAAATTATGGTTGGGTGGAAACGGGCACCCCTTTCAGCTGCCGCATCATGTCTTCTGGTTCTGATAAGTGTTTTCATGCTTTGTGCTTTGAAATGGAATAATGAATGAATGCATGTATGTATACATTTAATATTGGCCTCTGTATTGACTGATCAAGTGATCTATATGAACTTATCTCCTTGAGTACTTATGCTTCTACTTGATTTTCCATATGATCCAATTTAACCCTTGAAGGTGTTTTTCCTAGGGAGTTACCTCACAGTTCCAGATTTGGAACAAGCATATTGGGACTACTATCGTCTCGATAATTCCACGAGATTACCCCGACCTATTTCAAAACTTAAAGTTCTGCGAGCTAGGAAGGTGATTCCTTCAAATCAGTAGCCTAAGAGACCTTAGGCTCATGCCCATTCCCTTAACCAAATCTCAGACAAGAATAGAGATTATAGAACGAGATTCACCAGAAGGTCCATATGACCAGGGTCTAAGAGCCTTGTGCTAAGTTCGATAGGAGCTAGCTCTTGATGGGTTTGGAGCTTCAGGAGCTCAAAGCCTTGGGATGTCAAACTTTAAAGCTGTCAAAAATACCCAAACATTGGAGCCACGAAAGGTTGTGAGTCATTGATTTGGGGAGTCTGTTGGGGCCCCTTCTTGACCGTCCGATCGTCTAGTGGAAGGTTTCACGTATAGTACTTTGACGAAGTTCCACTTCTGGATATTAGAGATGCTATAGCATGAAACTCCCCGAATGCTGAAGTTACAAAGTGAAGGAGAGTTGTATATTTGGGGGAGATCATTAGGATCCTCGCCTACCGTCTGATCATTCAGGAGAAGGGACCCGCACATGGTACTTCGGCGAAGTCCCTCTTTGGGAAAATGGAGTGGCAGTGAAGCCAAAGCTCCCGAAGGCCAAATTCACGAAGTGATTAGGACTGTAGATCTCGGGATCCTTCAGTTCCTATCCTAGCCATCGGATTTACGATGTATTCAACCCAACGTTGACTGCTTCGGTAGGATAGGGGTGTTGTGACACCAAAACCCCCGAAAGCCAAAGTCACGAAGTAAAGGGGACCGTCAATCCTCAAATGCTTAAGGATTTTTCCTAACTATCAGATATCGTTTGTGGTCAGCCCGACATTGACCAACTTTGGGAGAAAGGAGGATTTTTCATCCCAAAACTCTCGAAGGCCGAATTCGTGAAGTGACTAAGATGGTATATATGGGGATCCTTTGGGTCTTATCCTAGCCATCAGATTTATGATGTAGTCATATCGATGTTGACCGCTTTAGGAGTTCAAGGGTGTTGTGAAACCAAAACCTCTGAAGGAAGAAGTCACGAAGTAATGAGGATCGTCAATCCTATGACTCTTCAGGACTTTTCCTAACCATCAGATCTGGGCTGTGGTCAACCTGACGCTGACCAACTTCAGGAGAAAGGAGGAGTTTGCATTGCAAAACTCTTGAATGTTGAATTCCCAAAGTAACAAGGGTCGTAGATCCATGGATCTACATGATCGGATCTCGACTGTGAGATCTGAGGAATGTTAGAAGGTTGCCAGTTCGGATTGACATGGCGTAGTGACGTCACCTAGGGTGACATGGAACCAAGTTTGATGTGCCATGTGTCACCTGGATTCGTGCATATCACATACACTATAGACCCATTGGAATGTGACACATGTCACCCCTAGATACTTCCACGTGTCATCCCTAGGTACGAGTCGCCTAGCTAAGAGGTTGGTGAAATGACCGGAACTCCAAGAGTCCGAGGCTTTGGGACTCCGGAGGATTCGGGTGCGGCATTGTAAATATACCAAAAGGATCGAAGGCCAAAACCACGTGGAAAGCTCATGGGACTTTGGGAGTTTGAGACTTCAGGAGATCTCATGTATAGATAGTAAGGAAGTGTTCCACGCCAAAGGGTTGAAGCTCCTACTGGCTTGCATGTTAGATGCAAAAAGGGATTAAAACTAAGGGGAAAAAGGTTCCAAAAGATGTCAATTATATGAATCAATAATAATTTTGATGCATGGAACTTTAATGTTCTTTGTATATTCATGGAATGTGGAATATAGGTGCCAATATTTATATGGTTGTTTTGATGTTTCAACGTATGATTTTGTATATCCTAGTCATTTCTCAAAAGACCTATGGTTTCTCTTTGTTCCTTCATTCAACAAGAAGGATTATTCCAAAATTCAATTAAAAAGGTTTCTTTTTTTGTTGTCCTATTGTTATATTCTTTGCAATGAAAACAAAGTCAATTGATTGACTATTCAAGGTGGATAAACAAGGTAAATGTTTGACTGTACGGATAAGTAAAGTTGACAGTAAGATCAATTTGTATGTCAAGTCGACAACTCAAGATGACTAGAGGTGGACATAAGGTCAAAATATGGTCAACTTGTTGTTGTTTGGAAGAACCGATTGGATTTCGATGGGTAGTCTACTGTAATAGAATCCCAAGATTTGTAGGCATGTAGGAAATCATCTGCATGGATTTGTAATAATTTTTGGGTGCCATTATTTATGATTTTTCATGTTGTAAATTCTATAAATCTGGCGTAATGTAATACTGTAAAAGATAATATTAAATTTTCAAACTCTCGGATCTGAGGGGCATGTAATGGTCATGTAGATGTAAGTCGAATTAACTGCAAGGTTTTTATTATGTACAAGCAAGAGAGTAGGATGACAATTGTGTCTTAGGTGTAGACCAAGGTTAGTCATGTCACTCTTTATTGGGTAAATGAATAAGTAAACAAGAGAGCAGGAGTTGCTTAAGGAATGTTGTTTTTTCTGGTTAAGGTTTCCACGATAAAATCTCTATATCTATTCTGTGAGTGCCATTGAGTATTTCTATTTAATTATATCTTCTATTTCCTAGTTAGTTTAGTGTGAGTGTTATTTTCTCAACAAGTGGTATCAGAGCTCACTTTATTTCTATGTACAAGTCACATCAGAGCAAGTTTAAGTAGATCTTGGATTTGAGATAAACCTAGGTTGAGTGGGATTTGTAAGGTAGTGACGTTTAATCTATGCTTAAAATAATGACAAGTAGTTTGAGGTAGAGATCAAAAAATTTAATGGCTAGAATTTTGAGTTGTGGAAGCTTAAAATGGAATATCTCCTTGTAGATCGAGAACAATGGGTAGTTGTGAGTCCTAGACCAATTCTGACATGTATTCGAAGGAAGAATGGGAGAAAATCGAGAGGAGGGAAATAAGTATGATTTGACTTAGTCTTGCTGATTCAGTATTGTTGAATGTCTCAAGTGAAAACATAGCAAAAAAATGGTGGGACAAGTTGGGAAGCTTTTATCAGTGGAAATCACTAGTATACAAGTTGTTTCTTTGGAAGAAATTGTATCTTCTAAGGATGAGTAATGAGAGCTCAGTAAAAGAGAAACTGAATGAAATCAATACTATAATAAGTTAGTTATTGTTTGTTGACATTAGAATTACTAAGGTGGAGAAATGTATCAGTCTGTTGTGTTTTTTGCCAGATTCATGGGATATCTTAGTCGTGGTTAACATGACTAATTTAACCACAGTAATTCTTGAAGACATGGTTGCATCAATGTTGTTAGAGGAAATGAGGCGAAATAACATGGAAGGATTAACCAAGGATGCTTTGATGGTGATAGGTCGATTAATCAATAGAGGTATACATAAATTCTCTAGTAGAAAGTATAAGTTGAAGGGTAGATATAAATCCTCGGTTCAATCAATGAGAAGATGTTGGAAGTGCGGTAAATTTGGGCATTACAAAATATACTGCAAGTTTAAAGAAACTAAGATCAGTCCAGGGTGTGAAAAGTAGCAGTCGTTTGATAGAAAAAACTACTCCATACAAAGGAGGAGACATGTATCTAGCATTGACCAGTACATAGTCATAAAATGATGTTTGGTTAATTGACTCAGGTGCATCCTTCCACATGACAACTCACAGGTATTGGTTCTAGAGTATGAGAGATATGAAGGAGGAGATGTATTCTTGGGGGGTGACTCGACAACCAAAATTGTTGGACGAGGAAGAGTCTGACTGAAGCTATAGGATGGGAGGAGTAAAACCAATTGAAATGTATAGTCCACATAATTTCCATTTTTCATTTGTATTATCTACCATTGATGATGATCCCAAGTCGGTTAGGGAATCTGTCAACTCGACAGAGGGTAAACTTTGGAAGGATGCTATGGTCAAAGAAATGGAATCCTTGCACAAGAATGAGACATGGGGATTTGTTCAATCTATCTAATAGAAGGAAACTTGTTGGTAGCAAGTGGGTGTTCAAGAAGAATTTGAACTTGGTAGGTCAGTTGAGAAGTTCAAAGATCAATTCGTAGTGAAAGGGCATTCCCAAGTCGATGGAGTTGACTTCGATGAAATGTTTTTACCAATTGAAAAAGTAACCTCCATTAGAGTACTAATGTCTCTAATTGCAACATTTGATCTTGAGATAGATCAAACTGATGTGAAGAAAACGTTGGCTCCTATATGTATATTATATTGTAAATAATGTATCACTATGAATGAATACATAATATGATGGTTTTCCTGGTTTAGGTTTCCAGGGGAAAAATATCTATGTAATCTATGTATTTTCCATTGTATCTTTTATGTTCTTTTATTGAAAATATATTTGCAATAAAATATTGTATAAGGTTAAAATCTGCACTTGGTATCAGAGCATTGTTGGCTTCAAGGGGATGCCTTTGTGGTCAAGGTTTTGGCTTGAGACTATGATAAGCCTTGTTACAATGTGAGATATGTGGTATTGATTTTTCGGGTGAAAAGAAATGACGAGCAGTGCGAAAATGGAGATCGAGAAGTTTAATGGGAAAAATTTTCATCTATGGAAGCTCAATATTGAAGATTTATTGGTGGAAAGAGAATAATGAATCACGGTGGATCCAGGTACTACACCTAAAAAAAAATCAATAGATGAATGGAAAAAGTTGGATCGGAAGGTGAAGAGCACAATCCGACTGTGTCTCTCATATTCAATATTATTGAATGTGTTAGAGGAAGCTACAACCAAATATTTAGGGGATAAGTTGAAGAATTTATATTAGTCTAAGTCCCTAGTAAATAAATTTTCCCTGAGAAAGAAGTTGTATCACTTGAGGATGGTAGATGGAGACTCAGTGGAAAAGCATTTGAATGCCTTCAATACTGTGGTAAGTTAGTTAGTATCTGTTGAAATTAAAATTTCAGATGAAGATAAGTGTATCAGTTTATTGTTCTCTTTACCAGGATCGTGGGATAGTTTGGTTATGGCCATAGGTAGTAATACAACTTCCTTGAAGTTTGATGAAGTGGTCTCATCCTTTTTTTCAGAGGAGATGAGACAAAATAACATGGAAGGACATCCACAAAACATCCTTCAGGACCAGATATGTTCACTATGAATTTGTGGTGGTGCCACTTGGATTAACCAATGCCCCCACCACTTTTATGTGCTTGATGAATAATGTAATCAGCAAATTCCAAGACAAATTTGTATTGGTTTTCATTGATGATAACCCAATCTACTCCAAGAACATAGAGGAGCATGAAGAACATCTTAGACTTGTACTTCAAGTACTAAGAGAGCATCATCTCTACGCTAAGTTTAGCAAGTGTGACTTTTTCTAGAAGCAAGTCCATTACTTAGGCCATGTTATTTCTAAGGAAGTAGTGGAAGTAGACCTTGACAAGATCAGGTCTATCATGGAATGGCCTACCCCAAAGGATGTATCTGATATCAGATCCTTTATGGGCTTAGTAGCATACTATAGAAGGTTTATAAAAGGATTTTCCAATATTCGTTGTCCAATCACTGCCCTTTAGAAAAAGGGGGTTAAGTTCACTTGGACATCAGAATGTGAAGAAAGATTTTAGAAACCGAAATATCTTCTAACCCATGCACCCATGCTTAAGATTGCAGACCTTGATAATGACTTCCTCGTGTGTACAGATGCATGTAAGGAAGGACTCAGAGGATTCCTTATGCAAGAAGGACGTGTGATTTTCTATGAATCCATAAAATTGAATGAGCATGAAATCAATTATGTGACCCATGATCTAGATTTGGCTTCCATAGTGCACGCTTTAAAAATGTAGAGGCATTACCTCGTGGGTAGGAGATTTGTACTTATGAAAGACCATTGTGGGTTGAGGCACCTTTTTGATCAACCAAAACTCAATGCTAGGAAATCTAGGTGGATGGCTCTCCTTAGTGAGTTTGATTTCGAAATCAAACACATCAAAGGAAATGAAAATAGGGTGGCAGATTCCCTTAGCAGAAGTGTGAAAGCGATTCACCTGGAAGCAATGAGCACCTTTAAAGCAGATGTCAGGGAGATATTCTGGAATGCACAGGAAACATATTCATTCTTCAAGACCGTGACATCATACCTAAAGCAAGAGCCCACAGGGATAAAGTATGAAGGCTATAAAATGTTGGATGAAGGTATGTTGACTTACAGAAACATATTGTATATCCCAAGTTGTGATGACTTGAAGAGGTTCATAATGTACGAACTACAAAAGAGACCATATATTGGTCATCTAGGTTATCATAAAATGATTACGGCCACTAGAAAACAATTCTATTGGCCTGTATTGAAAAAGGAAATAACTGATTATTTAGCTAAGTGTCTAGAATGATATCAAGTTAAGGTAGAACACCAACATCCAGAAGGGTTGTTACAACCCCTACCAATTCTAGAATGGAAATGGGAAATCATTTCCATGGATTTTATCACCAGATTACCAAAATCAACCAAGAATAATGATGCCATCATGGTAGTGGTGGACAAATTGAGCAAGTATGCTCACTTCATTCATGTCAATTCAACTTGAAAGGAAATAGATATCGCCAACATATTCATGAAGGAGATATTTAGACTACATGGCATGCTTAGGGAGATTATATCTAACAGAGACACAAAATTTACTTCAAGCTTTTGGAAGTCCTTAATGGTTGGTTTTGAGACTAAATTGTTGTTTAGCACAACCTATCACCCTCAAATTGATGGACAGATAGAAAGAGTAAACCAAATATTAGAAGACATGTTAAGGATGCATGTAATGCATCAACCTAAGAAGTGAGAAGACTACCTACCATTGGTAGAAGTTTCCTACAACAACGTTTATCAAGAGTCATTGAAGATGATCCCTTTTGAAGCCCTCAATGGTAGACAATGCAATATTCCAATCATATGGAGTAATCCAGTGGATTGAATTACAATCAGACCTGACATGCTGAAATAAATGGAACAAAAAGTGATTCAGATAAAGAAAAATATAAAAATTTCTCAGGATTGACAGAAGAGTTATGTCGACAGAAAGAGAAATCCCAGAGAGTTCAAGACAAGAGACCATGTCTATCTCAGAGTTAGTCCCAAGAATATTTCTCTGAGAATGGGAGCTTGTGCAAAGATGGAACCTCAGTATTGTGGACCCTTTGAAGTCTTAGATAGAGTGGGACCTGTAGCCTATAGGCTAGCACTCCCTCCCACAGTAAAGCCACATAATGTTTTCCATGTTTCATTATTGAAGTTATATGTACATGATTCTAATCATATAATTGACTGGTCTGTGATCTAGGTGCATCTGGAGGGAGAATTCCTTCCATAACCTCAATGCATACTAGGCAGGAAGGAAAGCTCACTCAGGAATGGAACCATTGCACAGGTAAAGGTGAAGTGGAAACACTTTGGACCATATGAGGCTACATGGGAAATGGAGGATGCCATGAGATAGGCATATGCATTTTTGTTTACTTCTATGTATACAGAGAATATTTACAAATAGAACATCGAGGACGATGTTCCTTTAAGGGGGAGGGAATTGTAACACCTTGTTTTCCCCAGTTTGTAAATATAACTATATTGGCCAAGAGACTATGGAAAACTCAATATGTGTGAATGTTTGATTTGATGGACCTTTGTATAAAAGGTCAATGAATGTAAATTTTGTTATTTACTAGAAAATGTATAAGTGTTGCATGACTGCTGGAAGGGGGGTGTGCTAAGAGAGACTACGAATGCTATGAAAGAGATGGTGGAGGGGACCATGAATGGTTGTGTTAACCTCCACCAGCCCATTACTTTGATGTATTTGATTGCTCAGGATCAAAACAACCCTCTAACCTAGGAAAGAATTACAGTCAGGCTGGTAGGTGGGAATAGCTCCTCAAGAGTTAATGAGGGGATTGGGAAAACCACCCATCTGTAAGGCTTCTAGACCTAACCACGGGCTAGGAATTCAGGCTACACACAATCTTACTAAGGGTGTCAATAGAGAAAGGCGTGATGGGAAGAGGGAGACCTACAAAGAGAGAAGAGAGGGGAGGCTAAGCTCAGGTTTGAGGCGGAATTGAAAAATAACGTGTTCTGATCACAGGAAAATGAGAGTAACCTTCATCCCTATATACTACTGAGTCGAGAGAAGGAGAGTAACCTTCTTCCCTATCTATTATTGATCATAGACAAGGAGAGTAACCTTCATCCCTAACATTCGATGATCCGGAAGGAAATATTCAATATCAAAGCATCATGGCCTAGCTCGGGGGTGGCCAGTGGTAAATCCATTAGGAGTGACTGAGCCTATGGTTGGGTGGAAATGAGCACCTCTTTTAGCAGTCGCATCATGTCTTCTATTTCTGATAAGTGTTTTCATTCTTTGTGCTTTGAAATGGAATAATGAATGAATGCATGTATGTATACATTTAATATTGGCCTATGTATTGACTGATCAAGTTATCTATATGTATTTATCTCCTTGATGACTTATGCTTCTACTTGATTTTCCATATGATCCAGTTTAACCCTTGAACTTGTTTCTCCTAGGGAGTTACCTCACAGTTGTAGATTCAGAACAAACATATTGGCACTTCTATCATCTCGGTAATTCCACGATATTAACTCATGCTTCCTTGAAATCAGTAGCCTAGGAGACCTTAGGCTCATGCCCATGCCCTTAACCAAATATCAGACAAGAGTAGAGCTTATAGACCGAGATTCACCAAAAGGTCCATATGACCAGGGTCTAGGAACGTTATGCTAAGTTTGATAGGAGTTATCTCTTGATGGCTTCAGAGCTTCGGGAGCTCGAAGCCCTGGGATGTCAAACTTTACAGCTGTCAAAAATACCCGAATGTTGGAGCCACGAAAGGTTGTGAGTCATTGATCTAGGGGGTCCATTGGGCCCCCTTCTTGACCGTCTGATCATCTAGTGGAAGGTTTCACGTATAGTACTTCGATGAAGTTCCACTTCTGGAGATTGGAGATGCTATAGCATCAAACTCCCTGAACGTTGAAGTTACAAAGTGAAGGAGAGTCGTATATTTGGGGGAGATCGTTAGGATCCTCACCTACCGTCTAATCATTCAGGAGAAGGGACCTGCACATGGTACTTCGGCGAAGTGTCGCTTTGGGAAAATGGAGTGGTAGTGAAGCCAAAGCTCCTGAAGGCCAAATTCATGAAGTGATTAGGTCTGTAGATCTCAGGATCGTTCGGTTCCTATCCTAGCTGTCGGATTTACGATGTATTCAGACCGGCATTGACCACTTCGATAGGATAGGGGTTTTGTGACACCAAAACCCCCAAAGGCCGAAGTCAAGAAGTAATGGGGACCGTCAATCCTCAAACACTTAAGGATTTTTCCTAACTGTCAGATATGGTTTGTGGTTAGCCTGACACTGACTAACTTTGGGAGAAAGGAGGATTTTTCATCGCCAAACTCTCGAAGGCTAAATTTGTGAAGTGACTAGGATGATATATATGGGGATCATTCGGGTACTATCCTAGCCGTCGAATTTATGATGTAGGCATATTGACGTTGACCTCTTTGGGAGGATAGGGGTGTTGTGACACCAAAATCTCTGAAGGAAGAAGTCACGAAGTAATAAGGATCGTCGATCCTAGGACTCTTCAGGACTTTTCCTAACCGTCAAATCTGGGTTGTGGTCAACCCGAAAATGACCAACTTCAGGAGAAAGGAGGAGTTTGCATCGCAAAACTCTTGAATGCCAAATTCTCGAAGTAATAGGGGTCGTAGATGCATGGATCTACATGATCGGATCTCGACCGTGAGATCTGAGGAATGTTAGAAGGTTGCTAGTTCAGATTGGCGTGTTGCAGTGACGTCACCCAGGGTGACGTGGAACCAAGTTTGACATGCTATGTGTCACCTGGATTCGTGCATATCACATACCCTATAGACCCATTGGAACGTGACACATGTCACCCCTGGCCCCTTCCACGTGTCATCCCCAGGTACGAGTCTCCTAGCTAAGTAGTTGGTGAAATGACCAAAACTCTGAGAGTCTAAGGCTTTGGGACTCTGGAGGATTCAGGTGTGGCATTGTAAATATACCAAAAGCCTCGAAGGCCAGAACCACGTGGAAAGCTCATGGGACTTTGAGACTTAAGGACTTCAGGAGATCTCATGCGTAGATAGTAAGGAGGCGTTTCACACCGAAGTGCTGAAGCTCCCGTTGGCCTGCATGTTAGACAAAAAAAGGGATTAAAAATAAGGGGAAAAAGGTTCCAAGAGATGTCAATTATATGACTCCATAATAATTTTGATGTATGGAACTTTAATGTTCTTTGTATATTGATGGAATGTGGAATATAGGTGTTATTATTTATATGGTTGTTTTGATGTTTCAACGTATGATTTTGTATATCCTAGTCATTTCTCAAAAGACCTATGGTTTCTCTTTGTTCCATCATTCAACAAGAAGTATTATTCCAACATTCAATTACAAAGGTTTCTCTCTTTGTTGTTGTGTTGTTATATTCTTTGCAACGAAAACAAAGTCAATTGACTCACTAGTCCAGGTGGATAAACTAGGTAAATGTTCAACTATACGGATAAGTAAAGTTGAAAGTAAGATCAATTTGGATGTCAAGTCGACAACTCAAGATGACTATAGGTGGACATAAGGTCGAAATATGGCCAACTTGTAGTTGATTGGAAGAACCGATTGGATTTCGATCGGTAGTCTACTGTAATAGAATCTCAAGATTTGTAGGCTTGTAGGAAATCATCAGCATGGATTTGTAATATTTTTTTGGTGCCATTATTTATGATTTTTCATGTTGTAAATTCTATAAATGTGGCTTAATGTTATACTGTAAAAGCTAATATTAAATTTTCAAACTCTCGGATCTGAGGGGCATGCAATGGTCATGTAGATGTAAGTTGAATTAACTGCAAGGTTTTTATTATGTACAAGCAAGAGAGTAGGATGACAATTGTGTCTTAGGTGTAGACCAAGGTTAGTCATGTCACTCTTTATTGGGTAAATGAATAAGACAACAAGAGAGCAGGAGTCGCTTAAGGAATGTTTCTTTTCCTGGTTAAGGTTTCCACGATAAAATCTCTATATCTATTCTGTGAGTGCCATTGAGTATTTCTATTTAATTATATCTTCTATTTCCTAGTTAGTTTAGTGTGAGTGTTATTTTCTCAACAAGTGGTATCAGAGATCACTTTATTTCTATGTACAAGTCACATCAGAGCAAGTTTAATTAGATCTTGGATATGAGATAAACCTAGGTCGAGTGGGATTTGTAAGGTAGCGATGTTTAATCTATGCTTAAAATAATGACAAGTAGTTTGAGGTAGAGATCAAAAAATTTAATGGCCAGAATTTTGAGTTGTGGAAGCTTAAAATGGAAGATCTCCTTGTAGATCGAGAACAATGGGTAGTTGTGAGTCCTAGAACATTTCTAACATGTATTCCAAGGAAGAATGGGAGAAAATCGAGAGGAGGGAAATAAGTATGATTCAACTTAGTCTTTTTTATTCGGTATTGTTGAATGTCTCAAGTGAAAACATAGCAAAAAAACGGTGGGACAAGTTGGTAAGCTTTTATCAGTGGAAATCATTGGTATACAAGTTGTTTCTTTGGAAGAAATTGTATCTTCTAAGGATGAGTAATGGGGGCTCAGTAAAAGAGAACCTGAATGAATTCAATACTATAATAATTTTGTTATTGTTTGTTGACATTAAAATTACCAAGGTGGAGAAATGTATCAGTCTGTTGTGTTTTTTGCCAAATTAATGGGATATCTTAGTCGTGGTTAACATGAGTAATTTGACCACATTAATGCTTGAAGACATGGTTGCATCAATGTTGTTAGAGGAAATGAGGCGAAATAACATGGAAGGATCAACCAAGGATGCTTTGATGGTGATAGGTCGATTAATCGATAGAGGTATACATAAATTCTCTAGTAGTCTGAAAGTATAAGTTGAAGGGTAGATATAAATCCCCGGTTCAATTGATGAGAAGATGTTGGAAGTGCAGTAAATTTGGGCATTACAAAATATACTGCAAGTTTAAAGAAACTAAGATCAGTCCAGGGTGTGACGAGTAGCAGTCATTTGATAGAAAAAACTACTACATACAAAGGAGGAGACATGTATCTAGCATTGACCAGTACATAGTCAGAGCATGATGTTTGGTTAATTGACTTAGGTGCATCCTTCCACGTGACACCTCACAGGTATTGGTTCTAGAGTATGAGAGATATGAAGGAGGAGATGTATTCTTGGGGGGTGACTCGACAACCAAAATTGTTGGACGAGGAAGAGTATGACTGATGCTATAGGATGGGAGGAGTAAAACCAATTGAAAGGTATAGTCCACATAATTTCCATTTTTCATTTGTATTATCTACCATTGATGATGATCCCAAGTCAGTTAGGGAATCTGTCAAATCGACAGAGGGTAAACTTTGGAAGGATGCTATGGTCGAAGAAATGGAATCCTTGCACAAGAATGAGGCATGGGGATTTGTTCGATCTATCTAATAGAAGGAAACTTGTTGGTAGCAAGTGGTTGTTCAAGAAGAATTTGAACTTGGTAGGTCAGTTGAGAAGTTCAAAAATCAACTGGTAGCAAAAGGGTATTCCCAAGTGGAGGGAGTTGACTTCGATGAAATGTTTTTACCTATTGCAAAAGTAACCTCCATTAGAGTACTAATGTCTCTAATTGCAACATTTGATCTTGAGATAGATCAAACTGATGTGAAGAAAACGTTGGCTCCTATATGTATATTATATTGTAAACAATGTATCACTATGAATGAATACATAATATGATGGTTTTCCCGGTTTAGGTTTCCAGGCGAAAAATATCTGTGTAATCTGTGTATTTTCCATTGTATCTTTTATGTTCCTTTATTGAAATATATTTTCAATAAAATATTGTATAAGGTTAAAATCTACATTTGGTATTAGAGCATTGTTGGCTTCAAGGAGATGCCTTTGTGGTCAAGGGTTTGGCTCGAGACTGTGATAAGCCTTGTTACAGTGGGAGATATGTGGTATTGATTTTTTGGGTGAAAAGAAATGATGAGCAGTTCGAAAATGGAGATCGAGAAGTTTAATGAGAAACATTTTCAGCTGTAGAAGCTCAATATTGAAGATTTATTGGTGGAAAGAGATTAGTGGATCAGGGTGGATCCAGGTACTACACCTACAAAAAATTCAATAGATGAATGGAAAAAGTTGGATCGAAAGGTGAAGAGCACAATCCAATTGTGTCTCTCATATTCAATATTATTGAATGTGTTAGAGGAAGCTACAACCAAATATTTATGGGATAAGTTGAGGAATTTATATTAGTCTAAGTCCCTAGTAAATAAATTTTCCCTGAGAAAGAAGTTGTATAACCTGAGGATGGTATATGGAGACTCAGTGGAAAAGCATTTGAATGCCTTCAATACTATGGTAAGTCGATTAGTATCTGTTGAAATTAAAATTTCAGATGAAGATAAGTGTATCGGTTTATTGTTCTCTTTACCAGACTCGTGGGGTAGTTTGGTTATGGCCATAGGTAGTAATACAACTTCCTTGAAGTTTGATGAAGTGGTCTCATCCTTTTCTTCAGAGGACATGAGACAAAATAACATGGAAGGACATCCACAAAACAACCTTCAGGACTAGATATGATCACTATGAATTTGTGGTGGTGCCACTTGGATTAACCAATGCCCCCACCACTTTTATGTGCTTGATGAATAATGTACTCAGCAAATTCCAAGACAGATTTGTATTGGTTTTCATTGATGATATCCTAATCTACTCCAAGAACATAGAGGAGCATGAAGAACATCTTAGATTTGTACTTCAAGTACTAAGAAAGCATCAGCTCTATGCTAAGTTTAGCAAGTGTGACTTTTTCCAGAAGCAAGTCCATTACTTACGCCATGCTATTTCTAAGGAAGGAGTGAAAGTAGACCCTGTCAAGACCAGGTCTATCATGGAATGGCCTACCCCAAAGGATGTATCTGATATCAGATCCTTTATGGGCTTAGTAGCATACTATAGAAGGTTTATAAAAGGATTTTCCAATATTCGTCGTCCAATCACTACCCTTCAGAAAAAGGGGGTTAAGTTCACTTGGACATCAAAATGTGAAGAAAGATTTCAGAAACCGAAATACCTTCTAACCCATGCACCCATGTTGAAGATTGTAGACCCTGATAATGACTTCCTCGTGTATACAGATGCATGTAAGGAAGGACTCATAGGAGTCCTTATGCAAGAAGGACGTGTGATTTGCTATGAATCCATAAAATTGAATGAGCATGAAATCAATTATGTGACCCATGATCTAGATTTGGCTTCCATAGTGCACGCTTTAAAAATGTGGAGGCATTACCTCCTGGGTAGGAGATTTGTACTTATGATAGACCATTGTGGGTTGAGGTACCTTTTTTATCAACCAAAACTCAATGCCAGGAAATCTAGGTGGATGGCTCTCCTTAGTGAGTTTGATTTCGAAATGAAACACATCAAAGGAAAGTAAAATATGGTGGCATATTCCCTTAGCAAAAGTGTGAAAGCGATTCACCTGGAAGAAATAAGCACCTTTAAAAGGGATGTTAGGGAGATATTCTGGAATGCACAGGAAACATCAAGACCCCACAGGGATAAAGTATGAAGGCTATAAAATGTTGGATGAAGTTATGCTGACTTACAAAAATATATTGTATATCCCAAGTTGTGATGACTTGAAGAGGTTCATAATGTATGAACTACAAAAGAGACCATATACTAGTCATCCGGATTATCATAAAATGATTACGGCCACTAGAAAACAATTATATTGGCCTGGATTGAAAAAGGACATAGTTGATTATTTAGCTAAGTGTCTAGAATGCCAGCAAGTTAAGGCATAACACCAACATCCATAAGGGTTGTCACAACCCCTACCAATTCTAGAATGAAAATGGGAAACCATTTCCATGGATTTTATCACCGCATTACCAAAATCAACCAAGAATAATGACACCATCATGGTAGTGTTGGACAAATTGAGCAAGTATGCTCACTTCATTCATGTCAAGTCAACTTGAAAGGAAATAGATATCGCCAACATCTTCATGAAGGATATATTTAGACTGCATGGCATGCCTAGGGAGATTATATCTGACAGAGACACAAAATTTACTTCAAGCTTTTGGAAGTCCTTAATGGTTAGTTTCGAGACTAAATTGTTGTTTATCACAACTTATCACCCTCAAATTGATGGACAGATAGAAAGAGTAAACCAAATATTAGAAGACATGTTAAGGATGCATGTAATGCATCATCCTAAGAAGTGAGAAGACTACCTGCCATTGGTAGAAGTTTTCTACAACAACATTTATCAAGAGTCACTGGAGATGATCCCTTTTGAATCCCTCAATGGTACACAATGCAAGATTCCAATCAGCTGGAGTAATCCAATGGATTGAATTACAATCAGACCTGACATGCTGAAATAAATTTAACAAAAAGTGATTCAGATAAAGAAAAATATAAAAATTTCTCAGGATGGACAGAAGAGTTACGTCGATAGAAAGAGAAATCCTAGAGAGTTCAAGACAGGAGACCATGTTTATCTCAGAGTTAGTCCCAGGAAGATTTCTCTGAGAATGGGAGCTTGTGCCAAGATGGAACCTCGATATTGTGGACCCTTTGAAGTCTTATATAGAGTGGGACATGTAGCCTATAGTCTAGCACTCCCTCCCACAGTAAAGACACATAATGTTTTCCATGTTTCATTATTGAAGATATATGTACATGATTCTAATCATATAATTGACTGGTCTATGATCTAGGTGGATTTGGAGGGAGAATTCCTGCCATAACCTCAATGCATACTAGGCAGGAAGGAAACCTCACTCAGGAACTAAACCATTGCATAGGTCAAGGTGAAGTGGAAACACTTTGGACCATATGAGGCTACATGGGAAATGGAGGATGCAATGAGATAGGCATATCCATTTTTGTTTACTTCTATATATACAAATCATATTTACAAATAGAACATCGAGGACGATGTTCCTTTAAGGGGGAGGGAATTGTAACACCTTGTTTCCCCTAGTTTGTAAATATAACTATATTGGCCAAGAGACTATGGAAAACTCAATATGTGTGAATGTTTGATTTGATGGACCTTTGTATAAAAGGTCAATGAATGTAAATTCTATTATTTACTAGAAAATGGATAAGTGTTCCATGATTGTTGGAAGGGGGGTTTGCTAAGAGAGACCACGAATGCTATGAAAGATATGGTGGAGGGGACCATGAATGGTTGCATTAACCTCCACCAGCCCATTACTTTGATGGATTTGATTGCTCAGGATCAGAACAACCCTTTGACCCAGGAATGAGTTACAGTCAAGTTGGTAGGTGGGAATACCTCCGCAAGAGTTAATGAGGGGATGGGGAAAACCACCCATCTATAAGGCTTCTAGACCGAACCACGGCTGGGAATTCGGACTACACACAATCTTATTGAGGGAGGCAATAGAGAAAGGTGTGATGGGAAGAGGGAGACCTGCAAAGAGAGAAGAGAGGGGAGGCTAAGCTCAGGTTTGAGGAAGAATTGAAAAATAACGTGTTCTAATCACGAGAAAATGAGAGTAACCTTCGTCCTTATATACTAATGAGTCGGGAGAAGGAGAGTAACCTTTGTCCCTATCTATTATTGATCATAGAGAAGGAGAGTAACCTTCCTCCCTAACTTTTGGTGATCTGGAAGAAAAGATTCAATATCAAAGCATCATGGCCTAGCTCGGGGTGGCCAGTGGTAAATCCGTTAGGAGTGACTGAGCCTATGGTTGGGTGGAAACAGGCACCCCTTTCAGCAGTCGCATCATGTCTTCTAGTTTTGATAAGTGTTTTCATGCTTTGTGCTTTGAAATGGAATAATGAATGAATGCATGTATGTGTACATTTAATATTGGCCTCTGTATTGACTGATCAAGTGATCTGTATGTATTTATCTCCTTGAGGACTTATGCTTCTGCTTGATTTTCCATATGATCCAGTTTAACCCTTGAAGGTGTTTTTCCTAGGGAGTTACCTCACAGTTCCAGATTCGGAACAAGCATATTGGCACTGCTATCATCTCGGTAATTCCACTAGATTACCCCGCCCTATTTCAGAACTTAAAGTTCTGTGAGCTAGGAAGGTGCTTCCTTCAAATCAGTAGCCTAAGAGACCTTAGTCTCATGCCCACGACCTTAACCAAATCTTGGACAAGAGTAGATCTTATAGAACGAGATTCACCAGAAGGTCCATATGACCAGGGTCTAGGAACCTTGTGCTAAGTTCGATAGGAGCTATCTCTTGATCGCTTCAGAGCTTCGGGAGCTCAAAGCCCTGGGATGTCAAACTTTACAGCTGTCAAAAATACCCAAACATTGGAGCCGCGAAAGGTTGTGAGTCATTGATCTGGGGAGTTCGTTGGGGCCCCTTCTTGACCGTCCGATCATCTAGTGGAAGGTTTCACGTATAGTACTTTGATGAAGTTCCACTTTGGGAGATTGGAGATGCTATAGCATCAAACTCCCCGAACACTGAAGTTGCAAAGTGAAGGAGAGTCGTATATTTGGGGGAGATCGTTAGGATCCTCGCCTACCATCTGATCATTCAGGAGAAGGGACCCGCACATGGTACTTTGGCAAAGTCCCGCTTTGGAAAAATGGAGTGGCAGTGAAGCCAAAGCTCCCGAAGGCCAAATTCACGAAGTGATTAGGACTGTAGATCTTAGGATCCTTTGGTTCCTATCCTAGCCGTCGGATTTACAATGTATTCAGCCCGGCGTTGACTGCTTCGGTAGGATAAGGGTGTTGTGACACCAAAACCCCTGAAGGCTGAAGTCACGAAGTAATGGGGACCATCGATCCTCAAACGCTTAAGGATTTTTCCTAACTGTTACATATGGTTTGTGGTCAGCCCAACGCTGACCAACTTTGTGAGAAAGGAGGATTTTTCATCGCAAAACTCTCGAAGGCCAAATTCGTGAAGTGACTAGGATGGTATATATGGGGATCCTTCAGGTCCTATCCTAGCTGTCAGATTTATGATGTAGTCATATCGACGTTGACCGCTTTGGGAGGATAGGGATGTTGTGACACCAAAACCTATAAAGGAAGAAGTCACGAAGTAATGAGGATCGTCGATCCTAGCACTCTTAAGGACTTTTCCTAACCGTCAGATCTGAGCTGTGGTCAGCCTGATGCTGATCAACTTTATGAGAAAGGAGGAGTTTGCATCACAAAACTCTTGAATGCTGAATTATCGAAGTAACAGGGGTCGTAGATCCATGAATCTACGTGATCGGATCTCGACCGTGAGATTTGAGGAATGTTATAAGGTTGTCAGTTCGGATTGACATGGTGCAGTGACGTCACCCAGGGTGACCTGGAACCAAGTTTGACGTGCCATGTGTCACCTGGATTTTTGCATATCACATACTCTATAGACCCATTGGAACGTGACACATGTCACCCCTGGCCCCTGCCATGTGTCATCCCTAGGTACAAGTCACCTAGCTAAGTAGTTGGTGAAATGACCGAAACTCCGAGAGTCCGAGGCTTTGGGATTCCGTAGGATTCGGGTGTGGCATTGTAAAGATACCAAAATACTTGAAGGCCAGAACCACATGGAAATCTCATGGGACTTCGGGACTTCAGGAGATCTCGTGCGTAGTTAGTAAGGAGGCATTCTGCGTCAAAGTGCCGAAGCTCCTGCTGGCCTGCGTGTTAGATGCAAAAAAGGATTAAAAATAAGGGGGAAAAGGTTCCAAGAGATGTCAATTATATGACTCAATAATAATTTTGATGCATGGAACTTTAATGTTCTTTGTATATTCATGGAATGTGGAATATAGGTGATATTATTTATATGGTTGTTTTGATGTTTCAACGTATGATTTTGTATATCCTAGTCATTTCTCAAAATACCTATGGTTTCTCTTTGTTCCATCATTCAACAAGTAGGATTATTCCAACATTCAATTAAAAAGGTTTCTCTTTTTGTTGCCGTGTTGTTATATTCTTTGCAACGAAAACAAAGTCAATTGATTGACTAGTCAAGGTGGATAAACTAGGTAAATGTTCGAATGTACGGATAAGTAAAGTTGACAGTAAGATCAATTTGGATGTCAAGTCGACAACTCAAGATGACTAGAGGTGGACATAAGGTCGAAATATGGTCAACTTGTAGCTGATTGGAAGAATCGATTGGATTTCAATGGGTAGTCTACTGTAATAGAATCCCAAGATTTGTAGGCTTGCAGGAAATCATCTGCATGGATTTGTAATAATTTTTGGGTGCCATTATTTATGATTTTTCAGGTTGTAAATTCTATAAATGTGGCTTAATGTAATACTGTAAAAGCTAATATTAAATTTTCAAACTCTCGGATCTGAGGGGCATGCAATGGTCATGTAGATGTAAGTTGAATTAACTGCAAGGTTTTTATTATGTACAAGCAAGAGAGTAGGATTACATGTGTGTCTTAGGTGTAGACCAAGGTTAGTCATCTCACTCTTTATTGGGTAAATGAATAAGACAACAAGAGAGCAAGAGTCACTTAAGGAATGTTGTTTTTCCTGGTTAAGGTTTCCACGATAAAATCTCTATATCTATTCTATGAGTGCCATTGAGTATTTCTATTTAATTATATCTTCTATTTCCTAGTTAGTTTAGTGTGAGTGTTATTTTCTCAACAAGTGGTATCCAAGCTCACTTTATTTCTATGTACAAGTCACATCAGAGCAAGTTTAAGCAGATCTTGGATCTGAGATAAACCTAGGTTGAGTGGGATTTGTAAGCTAGCGATGTTTAATCTATGCTTAAAACAATGACAAGTAGTTTGAGGTAGAGATCAAAAAATTTAATGGCTAGAATTTTGAGTTGTGGAAGCTTAAAATGGAAGATCTCCTTGTAGATCGAGAACAATGAGTAGTTGTGAGTCCTAGAACAATTCTGACATGTATTCGAAGGAAGAATGGGAGAAAATCGAGAGGAGGGAAATAAGTATGATTCGACTTAGTCTTGCTGATTCGGTATTGTTGAATGTCTCAAGTGAAAACATAGAAAAAAAATGGTGGGACAAGTTGGGAAGCTTTTATCAGTGGAAATCACTGGTATACAAGTTGTTTCTTTGGAAGAAATTGTATCTTCTAAGGATGAGTAATGGGAGCTCAGTAAAAGAGAACTTGAATGAGTTCAATACTATAATAAGTTAGTTGTTGTTTGTTGACATTAAAATTACTAAGGTGGAGAAATGTATCAGTCTGTTGTGTTTTTTGCCACATTCATGGGATATCTTAGTCGTGGTTAACATGAGTAATTTGACCACATTAATGCTTGAAGACATGGCTGCATCAATGTTGTTAGAGGAAATGAGGCAAAATAACATGGAAGGATCGACCAAGGATGCTTTGATGGTGATAGGTCGATTAATCGATAGAGATACACATAAATTCTCTAGTAGAAAGTGTAAGTTGAAGGGTAGATATAAATCCCTGGTTCAATCGATGAGAAGTTGTTGGAAGTGCAGTAAATTTGGGCATTACAAATTATACTGCAAGTTTAAAGAAACTAAGATCAATCCAGGGTGTGACGAGTAACAGTCATTTGATAGAAAAAACTACTCCATACAAAGGAGGAGACATGTATCTAGCATTGACCAGTACATAGTCGGAGCATGATGTTTGGTTAATTGACTCAGGTGTATCCTTCCACGTGACACCTCACGAGTATTGGTTCTAAAGTACGAGAGATATGAAGGAGGAGATGTATTCTTAGGGGGTGACTCGACAACCAAAATTGTTGGATGAGGAAGAGACTAACTGATGCTATAGGATGGGAGGAGTAAAACCAATTGAAAGGTATAGTTCACATAATTTCCATTTTTCATTTGTATTATCTGCCACTGATGATGATCCCAAGTCGGTTAGGGAATTTGTAAACTCGTTAGAGGGTAAACTTTGGAAGGATGCTATGGTCGAAGAAATGGAATCCTTGCACAAGAATGAGGCATGGGGATTTGTTCGATCTATCTAATAGAAGGAAACTTGTTGGTAGCAAGTGGGTGTTCAAGAAGAATTTGAACTTGGTAGGTCAGTTGAGAATTTCAAAGATCAACTGGTAGAGAAAGGGTATTCCCAAGTCGAGGGAGTTGACTTCGATGAAATGTTTTTACCTATTGCAAAAGTAACCTCCATTAGAGTACTAATGTCTCTAATTGCAACATTTGATCTTGAGATAGATCAAACGGATGTGAAGAAAACGTTCCTACATGGGGACCTGGAAGAAAAAATATATATGAAACAACCTGAAGGATTTGTAGTAAAGGGAAAGAAAGAGATGGTATGTAAGTTGAAAAGATCACTTTACGGTCTAGAGAAATCTCCAAGGATGTGGTACTAGAAGTTTGACACATACATTCTTAGTTTTTGGATTTGTGAGAAGAAAGGTTGATCACTATGTATATTCCAAGGAAGAAGGTGTTTGGTTCATAAATGTTGTGTTATATCTCGATGACATGTTATTGGTAGGAAACAACATGGATGCAATAAAGGAGGTGAAGATGAAACTATCCTCCAAGTTCGACATGAAGCATCTTGGTGCTGCAAACTTCATTATGGTAATGGAGATCAAGAAATATTGAGCAGTTATAAAACTTTGGTTAAATCAGAGACAGTATATTGAAACAATCTTGAAGCATTTCAACATGCATGATTGCAAACTAATCAAGGTACCAATTCTTTTGGGGGGGAAACTAAATGTTGAATAGTTTCCAAATACACAAGAAGAAATAGAGGACATGGCACATGTTCATATTCTAGTATTGTTGGTATTCTGATGTATGTGATGCGCTACACTCGACCATGCATTTCTCATGCAGTGGGAGTATTGAGAAGGTACATGTCAACACCTTGGAAATAACACTAGATTGTTGCTAAAAGAGTGTTCAAGTACTTGAGTGGTACAATAGAATATGCGATATGTTATCAAAGGAAATTTGAAACTGACAAATAAGTGAATGTACATGGATTGTCGACATCGATTGGGATGGATATCTTAATCGAAGAAGGTCAACCAGTGGATATGTGTTCAAGATGTTTGGTAAAGAAATTGGTTGATTGAGTAAGAGATAGGAGGTAGTATCCTTGTCGAAAATAGAAGTTGAATACATGGCAAACACCCATGCAAGAAAAGAAGTCGTATGAATGCATAGATTTTGTTTAGATATTAGGTTTGAAACAAAAAGCTATGAAGATTAATTGTGACAACCAAAGTGCAATTTTATTGGCAAAGAACCCAATTTACCATTCCAAGACTAAGCATATTGACCTACAATACCATTTTGTGAGAGACATGGTGAAAAGAAAAAAGGTGTTTTTGAAGAAGGTAGACACTTTGGAAAACATAACAGACTCTTTGACCAAGTTTGTGAGTGTTGTGAAGTTCTCTTGGTAGAGAGAGGCAATGGACATTGTTTGCCTAGGTCAGTGAACAAAGTTCAGTTTCTCCTGTATCAGGAAAGAAGACAACAAGTGGAGAATTTTGGATTGTTATATTTTTTGTAGTGAAAACATAATTAGCTGGTTAACTAGTCGAGGCAGATCGATTGGGTAAATGTTTGACTTGACAGATAAGTCAAGTCGATGGTTAGGTTAAGTTGAAGGTTAGGTCGACAGCTCGAGTCGACTGGATTTTGACAGGTAGTTTATTATAACAAAATCCCAAGATTCGCATGATTGCATCCAATCATTTGCATGGATATGTAACCATTTTGGGGCACCATGATTTAGGGTTTTTCATCTTATAAAGACTATAAATATGGCATACTGTAATACTGTAAAAGCTAATATTAAATTTCAAAATTGGTCATAGGGTTTGGAGAATAAATAAGACAACAAGAGAGCGGGAGTCTCTCAAGGAATGTTGGTTTTCCCGGTTAAGGATTTCCAAGGTAAAATCTGCACTGTGTGAGTGTCATTAACCATTTATGTTTAAGTTTTTATTCTCTTTCCTTGTTAGTTTAGCGTGAGTGTTATTTTCTCAACACTTTGCAACCTAGAAAAAAAAAGGAGTAAAGTCATCCTTCAAAAGGGTTTTGGCATGTGTTGATGATAAAATACATCGTAAATGTATTTTTTAGGTTTCGCAATGTCTATAATTGAAATTGTGTTTAAATTTAGTTGCTATAAAGGTGTTGCATATATATTTAGTTTTTTTAATCTTGCAATTATTATTTTTTAGGTGACAAACATTATTGCATAATTTACTCAATAAAATTTTCAATTAGGTTTAAGAAGAAGCAGTGGGAGTTTTCCTTTAAAAAAAATTACTCAATGAATTGGCGTAATCATTTGTCATTCATATGAATATGTAAGTGCTCAAAATAGTTTTCAAAATCTACTTTAAAAAGTAATAGTACACATGCTTTTTCAACTTCAATTTTGTAGATTATCATGAATATGGTACACATGTTTTTTCACCTTCAATTTTGGAGACTATTCATATGAATATCCACTGGGAAAAGTAATTTTTTTTTCACCTTTAATTTTCGAGACTAAAGAATAAGTTTGTCCTTCAATTTTAATTTCGTTGTTACTTTTTTAAATAACTAAACATTTTCTTAAATTAAACCATTTATAATAGTATAACTAGAAATTTGTTTGAGTAGTGAAATAAAATAAATTTACAAAATAAATTTGAGTAGTGAAATAAATTAAATAAACAAAATATCTTATTCACTTACAAAATAAAATAAACTTGATTTTTTTTTTTTTTAATTCATATTGTTATTTTGTTTTAATGTATGGGATTTTGAAACATAATTTCATAATAGCAAAAAATTAATTAAAAAATTATTTATTAAAAATTAATTTTTTAATCAAAAAATTATTATGAAAAGATAATTTTTTTTTTCTCCCTCTATTTATTTTTCTTATGAATACCCAGAGTTAACCAGTAAATGGCATCTGGCAGTCAAATAATTATGTTTATGCAAATTTATAAAACATTCTCATGGTAATTAAAGTCGCAGTGAACCCACAATTTTTTTTTAATAAATTTGATGTGTTATACAATTCTCAAACATGGAGGTGCCGGCTGTTACAGATTTTTTTTTTTTCAAAACTTGATGTGTTAAACAATTCTCAAAAATACTTTGATAGTATTGAATGTTGAATCGATCAATATCTAGCGTGGGACCAAGTATTGAATGTTAAATCGACCAATCTCGAACATTGAATGTTGAAGATGACCCATATCCACTCTGTTATATTATATTGGATATTGAAGGCGAACTTCGTGATGTGGCGCAGCATCGGCATCCGGATGGGCATTAAAGACACCCCCGAGACGGTGGAGGAAATGGAGCGATTCAGCCTTCAATACGAAGCCGACAACATGGTGTATTCCCATACCAACAGGAGGGTCGGCGATGCCACGCTGGATCTGCTGCTGTCCATCGTGCCCGCCTGCCTCCGTCCCACAGCCAGATTTATTGTATATTGCGTGCTCGAGGAGAGGCTGATTGATGCTATGGGATATCCACGTCTGCCCTACTGGTTCATCTCCATGGTTACTGGCACCCTCAACCTCTGCCTCGGCACTTTTGTCGGATGGTTTCTCCCTCCGAGACCGCTGACGTGGTCAACAGAGAGGATTTCGATGGAGGTCGTGGACGACAATGAAGAAAAGGAACGGGAAAAGGTGCATAAATTGAGATACTCCGAGTACAAGCCGGAGAGTTATCCAAAGGGTTACCGGATGGATGAGTTGGGGTATGCCGCGATCGGACAGCTGGGCACTGCGTTCGGCGTAGATATCGCCTGCTCCTTCTTCTCTTCCTTTTCCAAGGACAAGACGGTGGCTTGATTAGTTGGTACTTGTTTATTATAATTATATAATTTAAAAAAATTATATAGAAAGACGTATATTTATTGATAATGAGTACAATTAATCATTTTTTAATCTAAAATTCTAATCTGATGGCTAACAATTAAAGATATTGGCATATTTTTAGTCGTCCTCCCAAATCAATGAATGTGATTTTATTTTCATAACTTGTATTTTTTAATGCATCCATTAACCCGTTTAGTTTTTAACATTTACCTAATCAGAGTAAGAAATTACTGTGTCTCTGTCCGTGCTTTTCATTTTCTTGCTGTCCCCACGTTTCATTTTTTGGTTGTCCGTTGTGTCCATGCGTTTATGGCCAAGGGTGGAAGATTATAATAGTGTGGTGGGGAAGGCCATTGCTGATAATCAAAGGCTTATTATAACCTATAGAGGGTGTTTAGGGTTACGGTCATCGCCTTGGCATGCCTTTGATGTTCATCAATCATGGTTTTGAGTGGCTGTGCTAGTTATATATATTTTTTATATATTTTTAAAAAATGTGAGAGTGAGTTTAATGGTTAAGAATGTATGTTTTTTCCTTAAAAATGTTAATAAGATAAAGTTGTTTAATTGTTTTATTAAATGATTTTTTTCATAAGAATCTAACATAAATATTCACGAAATCACTAGTTTTTGTTGTTTAAAATGTAGAAATAAATTCAACATGCTGAAAAAAAACTGGGGTAATGGAATTATACAGAAATAACCACTCAAATCATTTTCTAAGAAGAATCATTTGTAAAAAGTTTAGACTACAACCTTAAAAATTACAGGTTAAATAAGATATGTAAAATAGGATATGTAGACTTCAATATACTTTAGCAATCAAATAACTAAACTTAAAATTAGATTATTATTATTATTATTATAAATAATAATATTTTATAAAATAAAATCATATAAATAAAAAATATAAATTTTAATTTTTAAAACCAATCTAATAAAGTTTTGGTTATCATTGATTTGAAAATTAATAACATGGATGATAACTTACCATAATCATTTTAATCTTATTTTTATTAATAAAAATTATATCTTAAATTTTGATTATCACTTATTTGAAAATTGGTAGTATTGTTGTGAAGAAATCATGTTATGTTAAAGAAAATATATTGATTTTAATTGTTATCTTTATTAAAAATTAAGAGGGATCGAATCTCAACGATGATGGAACATAATTTAATGTTTATTTGTTAATATATGTTTATTATATTAGTGTGGTAATTTTATTTTTATATATTTAATTGTATTTTACTTACATTTATTGTATTTGAATTATTTTTTTATTTTTTGAATATTTTTATTTACATTTCAGTGTATGTTGGATTTTTTCAATCTATTCCTATATGTAATGTAATTTATTTTCACTTTTACCATATTAATATTAAAAGTTTCACTTGAGCATTGCTTAAATCAATGCAATGTGTTAGCGATGGAAGTCACTTCTGGATTGCTTGCAGGAGCAGAGCTCGATGCCCATCAGTTTTTATGTCACGGTTTTATAATTGGGGGTGGTTGAATGGCAATAGACCTAGGGAAGCAGCATTGACTTAGGAACCGGGGTCTGGTATGTATGAAGCAAGGGAGGTCTTGATCCAACTTCCGTTAGTAAGTAGATTAAAGGGTGGTAGATGGAAGACTTGTGAGAAGGGTGAGCAAGACTGCCTCGGGAAACTGACCTTCGGAAGCTTGAGGAAGAAAAACTCAGAAGCCAAGATCCTCTTGGTCCAGAGTTTCAAGGAGCTAAAGGGTGACTCGACTGGATCCTCCAATTCCAAGCCATTCCAGCGCTGAGAGAACATAAGAACTGATTAGAAACGCTGCGACTGTTGTAGTGATCCAACCTAGATCATCCTACAACAACGCAACTCATCTGGATCCTCCAATTCCGAGCTGTTCTAACACAATAAACAAAGAGATGGAAAAAGAGGCTGGCATCCATAAAGTAAGAAGTCTCAAATGCCTTATACATTAACCAGAGTGACCAATGCTTAATCAAACTTCCAGAGCGAGAGCCTAGCTCAACCATCCACACTTTACCAAATACAAAGACTAAGTCTATATACTTAGAAAATTCGCCTAACAACGGCGTGCTTAGTCACCCAAGGCTTGGTGTCTTTTCAGCCGAATTCGGACAGATATCCTTCGTCAGATGCCATCTTAACTGCGCATGGCTCCTGTAAGGGGAGTAGTTGAGCCATTAAGAGCCAAGTTAGCGTGTGCATACCTCCTCTAGCTAATCGAGGATTGGGCATGGCCTCTTTGGAAAAAATGGTACACAGGACCCTCTCGAGTAGACCACTGGCCAGGCTCTCCATATCTTGCACTTGATGCATGAAGAGAGGTTTCAACCACTCTTTCTTACCTTCATTTACTTCAAGCAAAAACCGGGCTTGAGGTCGGATCAAATGGCACCCGGAGAACGCGATGAACATTTCGGCGACTAGACTCGACAGCCCTGGCCCCTTTTGCACAACTCTTTCTATTTTCCCATGTGACGATGGGCTGTGACCCTACGTTTATCCTCAAATGCACTTTCGATGTTCGCGAATAAGAAGGGGTTGATCCTTGCTTCTTAAAATCGCAATGAGAGAAATGCCGAGATGGCTTGAGTTGGCGCCACGCATCCCTATAGATCTGACAGTTCTGAACTCTCCCGATGATGTTGTGGGCTCGGGTCCTGGACACTCCCGACACCTCGCGCATCGGGAAATGACGGAGCTGCTCTTTGCACCTTAAAATCTCAATGGGCAAAACGACGAGGAACCTAATCACGCGCCAGGTGTCTCCTGTGGATGGATGACCTAGATTGCTCTATAATACTGCGGGCCCAACTTTGGGCACCTTCGGCGCCTTCGGGGTTCGGGGTTTCGAGATATAGGACAACAAAGAACCTTTACCCTTTGAACTCGCGATTGCCGAAACGTCAACGTGACTAGAACTCGCGCCACGCGTCCTTTGGATGGATGGTTGCTATCCTTTCCTACATATAATATGGGCGCGATGCATTTGCGCTAATCTCGACGCAACTCCACTAACCGTGATTTCCCGCCAACTGCTAATCTGCCCTTATGGATGAATCTGGACCGTCGACGATATAATCTCGCCCGCTCGCTTGCTTGGGAGTCTGAAATGAGATTTTCCACGTTGTGCTCGGGCGCTCCTCATGCGACTCGCTGACCCAAATGCTCTTGTGCCTCGGACAAGAAATGTTACTAACATTAGGCTCCATGGGGGATAGAGTCGTCCCTGTGATGCTCTAAGGACTCATTTTGCAGTTTCAGTGCCATGCTGTTGGGCTATGGAGTGAGGCTCAAAACATCCCACTACTGAAAATACAAGCTGAAAAATAAAAGCAACAAAATAAAGATACATGCTCAAAGGAGCTTATTTATATATAATCCTAAACTAATAAAACAATTTACATGGGGCTAGGTGAAAGAAAATTTCCACCATAGCCATTCAAGCAGCTTCCTGGATAGAAGCTCCTTCCTTCTATCGATGATCATCAGTAGATGGTGTAACCGTGACAGCAAAACAGTTACACTCTTCAACTCCTCCTTACAGGCTGGAGTTGAGATGAAATAGGGTGGCTCCAAGGCATAGGGGAAATGCCACTCCATGTACTTGTTGACAGGGTCATAGAATGAGTGGCCAATCCTAGAAAACTAGCGACAAACAATTGCCTGTGCTACACAGTTGTCCACCTATGGCTGAATATCTCTTATAAGCATAGGTAGGAGGAAAACTGACGCGGACTCACTGATCTCAGGCGGTGGCTGTTCGTTGATTGGCTCCGGATAGAACATGAAATGCATGCTCAACTGTTCCTCTGGTTCCTCCTCCTCTTTTCCGTGCACTCCCCCATCTTGTAAAAAGGGAATGGTCTCCCGATCCTTCTCTTCAATCCCAAATGTAAATACATCATGGGAAATCTCATGAAGGAAGAAAGAACGATCCTCTTCCACAATGGCTTCCTTGTTTAAATCTAAGATAGTAGGCTCATTGGGGGCAGATGCTAACGCATCCAAAAAATCTTCAATAATCTCTTCAAAAGAGCTGCTTAGATCATCTGCCTCAAAGACTGGAAAATCCTTTTTGCTGCCTTTAGATTCCAATTTTGCACACTAGGGAGTGGGGAATATTCCCTGCACCACTAGTTCACTCAGAGTGCCATCCTCCTCCTAGGAACTTCATCACTCTCATAAGCCCCCCCTGCTATAGACGAATGGGGAGGAGAAAGGACGGAGCTCTGATCCAGGTCATCAGGATCATCCTCATAGCCTATGTCCGAAACAACTTCATCCGGTATAGAGTTGTGGTATCCCTCACTACAGTTATGACAAACTAACACAGAGGGATAA
>JZKD02S0036718.1:545567-556687 GCA_000966675.3 Picea glauca | reverse complement strand
ATATTTAAAACTTAAGGAAAGCGTCCTATTCTGTCATGTTTTGTTCTAGATCCAGGTGGATCTAGGGAGATCGGTTTGTGTCCGCACTTACGGATTTATCCATAAACAAAGTGGTAGAAAACCCTCCAAATATAGATGAGACTATGAGAAGTCTCATGGAATAGGTTGATAATGAGAGGCTTATGAAAGAGAAAGAAAATAAAATTGAAATAAATGTGGTCTTGTTGCAAATCCTGTTAGATAAACATAGATAGTTACAACATGGGCCATCAACAAATATTGTGGACAAATATCATCCTGAGAAAATCCAGAGTCCACCTGAGATACAAAGGCAAGGTCCAGAAAGTAGCAATGCACGAAGAAGAACTCCCATGAAGGCCCGACATGGAGCCAAGAGACATGCCAAAGTCAAATACTCATATGAAGAATCCTCTAGTAAAGGAGAAAAAATCTACAAGGAACTTCCCAGTAGTGAAACTAGTTCACATGCTCAGAGGAGAAGAAAGAGGAGAAAGCACTCCAATGGCAGTGACCTTGAAGAATTTAAGAAATCCAAGCCACCCACTTTTTATGGGGAAATAAAAAAGTGGAAGAAGAAGAAGCTTGGATACTTGGTCTGAAGGAGTACTTTAGAGTGCATGATTACTCTGAAAAGTTGAAGGCCTAAATAACTATATTTAACTTGAATGGAAAGGGCTCTATATGGTGGGAGGACCTTATAAATGTAAAGGGAATCCATGACAAGGATTTGTCTTGGGATAAATTTGATAAATACTTCAAGAATAAGTACCTTTCTAAAACGTACTATGTTGAAAAGACTAAGGAGTTTTATGAACTCATACTATGACAAATCACCATAAATGAATATATCAACAAGTTTTTGGAGTTGTTGAGGTATTTTCCCTATACAAAGGAATAAAAGATGAAGATGTAACAATTCCTTAGTGAGTTGCCTCCATCCTTCCGGAACATAATTGAGTTTGATGAACCTAAGACCTTGGAAGATGCCATTTAGAAGGCTAGGTAATGCTATGAACAATTCAACTAGAAAGCAGGCTATCCCAAGGACTAGAAGAAGAAAGGTAAAATGGGATTTAAGAAGAAGGGGGTTAAACCCTCAAAGTTTAAGAATTATGGGAAGAGTTCTAAGATGATATTTCCCACTAAAAGTGTGAATCAACATAACTTCCCATCGCAGAGTGGAAATAAAACTTTTGGATCATCCCCGGGAAGGACTAATAGTACAAAGAGAGATCCATTAAAATGTTGGGGTTGTGGAGAAGAACGTTTTTTGAGGGACTTGCCTCGTAGGAAGATAGACACTAGGAGATTCTACAATGTCTAGGAGGCTACCATGGTTGATTATGTGGCTAGAAGGATACCACAAATTCATGTAGCCTTGGATAATAGAAAAGTATACCAGCAAGCCTCAGTGGTGGAAATGGAAGGTATGATTTCCAACCATGTTGTTTCTCTTTTGATTGACCCTAGTTCTAATTTAAGTTATGTTTCCCCTCAAACTGTTGAGAAATGTAAATTACAACAAGTGAAACATGCTAAACCATGGTTGGTATAGTTGGCCAATGGAACAAAGAGGAAGGTAACAAAGGTCATGCCAATAGACCAATTCATTATGAATGGGTTTTCTACTCAAGCAACCCTAAATATACTTCCCTTACGATCTTATGACATGTTGATTGGCATGGACTAGTTGGATTCCCATAAATCCAATTTGGAATATTATAATAAAAATTTAGAGTGTGAAGATGAGGAAGGGAAGAGAAAGAATCTACAAGGAATTCAAAATCCTATATTAGTGAGACAAATATCATCTCTTCAGGTGAATAAGTATCGCATAAAAGGATGTCCTTTCTAGGATATACAAGTATTGAACTCCGTTGAGGACAATAAACCAAGCCTAGAGGACCATCCTATATTGAGAGAGTATAAATATGTGTTCTCATAAGAGGTACCAAGTCTACCTCCAAAAAGATACATTGATTTCTCAATAGAAATTGTACATGGAGTGGTTACAACATCTAGAGAACCTTATAGGATGAGTTCCCCAGAGCTAGTTGAGCTCAAATTACAATTGAAGAATATGTTGGAAAAAGGGTTATATTTGACCTAGTGTGTCTCCTTGGGGAGCACCAAAATTGTTTGTAAAGAAGAAGGATGGCACATGTAGTTTGTGCATAGACTATAAACAAATCGATACAATGAAAATTAATAATAAGTATCCGTTTTCGAGAATTGATGACTTATTTGACCAGTTAAGGGGTGTTGCAATTTTCTCCAAGATTGAATTGAGGTCTGGATACCATCAGGTCCATAATAAGGATGAATATATCCACAAAACATCCTTTAGGATAAGGTATGGTCACTATGAATTTGTGGTGGTTCCATTTGGGCTTACCAATGCACCAACCACCTTCATGTGTTTGATTAATAGTGTGCTCAACAAGTTTTTGGAAAGATTTGTGTTAGTTTTCATTGATGACATCCTAATCTATTCTAAGGGAAGATAATATCATGAAGATCACCTCAAGTTAGTAATTCAAGTGTTGAGAGATAAAAATATCCATGCAAATCTTAGTAAGTGTGAATTTTTCCAAAAACAAGTCCATTCCTTAGGCCATATCATCACTAAGGAAGGGGTGGAAATTTTCCCTGCATCAAAATATGTAACTGATATCAGATCCTTTATGGGCCTAGAAGGGTACTATAGAAGGTTCATAAACGGGTTTTCCAAGATTGGTTATCCAATCACCTCCATTCAAAACAAGGTGGAAAATTTGTTTGGAGAGTCAAGTGTGAAGAGAGTTTTCAGCAGATGAAACATTTATTGACCAATGCACCTGTGATGAAGATTGTAGACCTAGAAAAGGATTTCTTTGTGTGCATAGATGCATGCAAAGAAGGACTCATAGGAGTCCTCATGCAAGAAGGACATGTAATATGTTATGAATCTAGGAAATTGAATAAGCATGAAATACATTATGTGACCATTGAATTAGAATTAGCCACCATATTGCAAGCATTGAAAATGTGGAGACATTACCTCCTAGGCAGGAAATGTTTTCTGATGACAGACCATAGTGGATTTAGCTATTTCTTTTACCAACCCAAAATAAATGTTAGACAATAAAACACATCAAGGGAAAAGAAAATAGAGTGGTTGATTCCCTCAGTAGAATCATGAAATTTATTCACTTTCCAGTTGTAAGAACCTATGAATTAGAAATATAGGAAGGAGTCAAAAGTGCACAAGAAATATATGAGTTTTTCAAAACTGTAAAGACATATCTAGAGAAAGTACCCACAGGATTGAAGTATGATGGCTACCAGTTGTTGAATGATGGTTTTTTAAACTACAGTGGTTGGTTGTATATCCCAAATTGTGACGACTTCAAGAAGTTCATCCTAGATTAACTACATAAAATACGATATATTGGTCATCCTAGCCGTTACCCAAAAATGATAACAACCACCAAGAAGTTGCTTTACTGACCACGAATGAAAAAGGACATAGCATTATATTTATCTAAATGTTTGGAATGCCAATAGGTTAAAGTGGAACATGGGCACCCAACAGGGTTGTTGTGTCCCCTACCTATTCCAAAGTAGAAATGGGGAACCATATACATGTATTTTATCACGAGATTACCTAAATCATCCAAAACAATGATGCCATTATGGTAGTTGTGGATAAGTTGAGCAAAACTACTCACTTTATCCTGGTAAATTCCACTTTTAAGGAAATAGATATTGTCAATATTTTCATGAAATAAATATTTAGGTTACATGGGATGCCTAGGGAAATCATATCAAACAGAGATACAAAATTTACATCAAATATTTGGAAGTCTATGTTTGTTTGTTTTAGAACTAAATTGTTATTTAGTACAATTTATCATCCTCAAACTGATGGGAAGACAAAGATATTAAATCGAATATTGGAAGACATGTTAAGGATGCATGTGATGCATCAAACCAAGAAATGGGAAGACTACCTACCACTGGTAGAATTTTTCTACAACAATGACTATTACGAATCCTTGAAAATGAGTCCTTTTGAGGCTCTCTATGGTAGGCAATGCAATATTCCAATCAGTCGTGACAATCCAATGTATATAATTACACTTGGGCTAGACATGCTAAAGGATTGGGAACAACAAGTAGCTCAAATAAGGAAAAATATAAAAGTGGCCCAACACAGGAAGAAGATCTATATAGACAAAAAAAGGTCTCATAAAGAGTTCAAAGTAGGGGGTCAATTGTATCTCTGAATTAAACCTAGAAGAATTTTCATGAGAATGGGAACATGTGCCAAGCTAGAAACTCAGTTTTGTTGACCTTTTGAAATTATGGAAAGAGTGGGACTTGTAGCTGATAGCTTAGCTTTACCTCCCATAGTGAAAACACATAATGTTTTCCATGTTTCATTGTTAAATCGATAAATTGCACATGATTTTTCTCACATAATTGATTGGTATATGATCTAGGTGTAACCAGAGGGAGAATTTCTGTCATAACTTTAGTGTATCCTAGACATGAAACATATCCCTCTCAAGAACTGAACCATTGCATAGGTCAAGGTGCAGTGGAAACACTTTGGTCCCGATGAAGCTATTGGAGGATGCCATAAAATAGGAATACCCTTTTTTGTTCACTGTTGTATGTAGAGTTTTTGTAGAATATAGAACATCGAGGGTGATATTCTGTTAAGTGGGAGGGGATTGTAACACCCATGTTTCCCCCAGTTTGTAAATATAATTATTATCATGACCAAAACTATAGATTATCTTTTTATGTGATCATTGAAACACAAGGGACCTTTGATAAATTATGTAATGTGAATATTTGGTTATTAGTGCAATAGGGAGATGTTGAACTATTGTTGAAGGCATGGCCTTCACAGGTTATGATATCATGAGAGGAATGGTGCAAAAGGGAAGCTATTACTAGTTGAAATGACCCTGACAAGCCATACCCTATCAATTTAAAGAAATACAAACCCCGAACTATCCTCAACCCCAGATATTTGATTAAGAGTCAGGTTGGTAGTTGGGTAGTCTCCTTAGTGAATCAATGAAGCATGGGAAAAAGTACCCATCGGGAAGATTATGACATGACCCACGAGGTCTTAGGGAAGAATGCACAAAAATAAAGGGATAGAGAAGAGTAAGGGAGGGAAGAGACATATATAAAAATGGTTGGGGAAAAACCTGAGCACTAGAGTGGAGAGAAGGAGAGATCTCTAGTGCGAGGAAACGAAAAAAGTAAACATAAGTGTAGAATTAATATTTGTTCCCTGGAAAACTTGTTGAAAAACCAGTGATCTTCTTATGGCATCGTATGTTGGCTGGTGGGTGGCTGGATGTAATAGTTCATAGTGCATCCTTGCCTATGGTTGGCTAGAGAGATGCACACCCTTCAATAGTTATCATCATCTACCAAATTTGTAGATAAGTAACTCTTATATATTTTGTGTGTTAAAAGGAAATAAATACATAGGTTTGCATGGTAATATTTGTATTTAGTAAATAGTTTCAATTATATATATATATATATATATATATATATATATATATATATATATATATATATATATATATATATATATATATATATAAAGTGTATGCACCTATATAATGCAGTATTGGGATCCCTGTAGTGAGTGAATGCTTTTGGGGTACAATGAAATGTAGGCCCCCTGGGTAGGAGATGGAATTTCTTGGACCCAGGTGAGATCTCTCAAAAACTTGGAATAATTTGCTAGCAAGAAAAACCCCATTTTAACTACACCAGGGTTCAAGATGTAGACATAGTGAATAACCATATAAAATATAATCAATTCTCTATACTACCCCAAACATACCAAAACTAATGTATAGAAAGAAAAGAGAGAAGAGATCGGGTAGTTATACCTCTAATTCCACGTCTAGTGATGATCTCCTCATGCTTGGAAGTTCCACTGACTGGACGTCTCCTACCAGGGTTGACCTGCATCCAAAGATAGGAAACCAAATAACTACAAGCATGCTATTCCATATATAAGTTAGGGTTAGATGTTATAATGTCAAGTATAAATCAATACAAGTACTCAAGACACCATCATTTGGGACAAAAAATGTGATTCTTTTATTCATAATACAAAGATTATACCTTACAATCTGAGTCGGCCATCGTTCCACGAACCTAGTCCAGGCTCCTCTTTACCATGCTCCAAGTGCACCTTGTATGGATTTCCTATCTCAACCTTCTGATATTTTCTATGGAAGGGAATGAGTTAAATGGAGGAAGAAGGGGCTGATGAGGGAATGTTGAGGCAATATCTCACAAAAGGAAACAATATCTTGGGCAAGGGGGGGAAGTGAAATTGGGTAGAGTTTGACTGTTTTTATGCTTAGATTTGAAATGAGACCCCAACACCTTATTTTATATGAAAAAAGTATGGTTATTTAGTTGGGTGATGGCTATAGTAGGTGGATTAGTTGGGAAACTTCCAATAACCCGTCAATTTCAACGAATTCCTTGCAACTTTTTTTTTTGCAAATTTTGCAAGTATACACAGGGTGTAATGGTGCAGGATGTGTATGTACGTGAGTTGTAGTGGTGAAGCAAGTGTATGTACGTGGGTTATAATGGTGCAGGGTGCATACATCTTCCAAAAAAATGCTTTTTTAAGAAGAGCTTATGAGAAGTGCTTTGGAAAAATATGTAAGTAAGAGGGCCAACACCATGTATGCACGAGTAGGGAATTTTAGGGCTATAAAAAATTCTCCCTAATGTGTGAGGTTAGAAGAGAAGTTGATGGATGGAATACATTACAATATCTTCACCAATGTACGAAATCAAGTGAGTTTGAGACCAGAGTTCGGGAGGTGACATCTGTAAAAGAAAAATTGTCTATTCGAGGCGGGTATACCCATGCTCAAGATGAAATAAATCACGGCTTCCAATCAAATACACTACAGGTCCATGACATATAACTATATAAAGTGTAGCCGTGAGAAATACAAAGCAGATGTACATCTCAAAATCAATCGAATATATACAAGTAGAGTATCCATCTTCAAGAAGTTAGTGACACCCGATGGCTGGAGATGAGGCTTTCAGAGCTCAAGCAACAAATTCAAGATCTTAAAAACTTAGGTAGGAGTACAATAGGAGTGTATAACTCACTATCCTGAGGTCTTCGATAGCTCGTCGGGAAAAGACATGAGGATCTCGATGATCAGGCAAAGAACTTTGTCAATTTTGAATTATGACTTGAGTGGACTCTTGGGATGGCCGACTCATGAGGTCAAGAGAAAAAATACAAAAAGGCCGACTTAGGTTGGGTGAAAATTCCCTTGGACAAAAGCACGAAAGATGATCAGACTAAGGAAGCATGAAATTGACATAAGTTCAGAATGCAGGAGGCAATGCAAACTCTCCATGTGTTTGGAAGAGTAACCAAATGAAGGAGGACACAACTCTATGTAGTGAGAACAACCTCTTAAGGTCATACTAGATCCCAATGCTTGACGACCAAACATAAGGATGTGCTTTGTCCAAGGGTGACTCTTTGTGCTATTGAAAAAAGAATACATATTTCCCGTCCCCTATTTTTGGAATATTTGATTTATTTATTTTTTTCAATTTTTTAAGAGCTTGAAAAAGAATAAAAGAATGTTATGTTACAAAGGATAAACGAGTGTCACAAGAAAGCATACTAGTTCCAAGTGCAAGGAACATACTAATTCTCAGAGCAAGGAGACATGTGCAGGAAAATGACACTCGAGGAAAACTCCTCCATGGGTCAAGGTGTCAAGTTGCAGAGGAAAAAAGTGCTACAAGGATTTCATATAAGGCATGCTTCAAAGGTTTAGTTGAGAAAAACATGGGGCCAACATTAGGCCAAAGACGCAAATATGCAAATGCGATTAAGAAAGACACAATGAGACCCCCTTCCATGTAATTTTTACGATCCCAAAGAAGGTAATATCGATTGTTTTTTCATTTTTAGAGAGTCTGAAAAAACATAAAAGAATACTCCAGGGAGTACCTTTTTTGGAGATAGTCTAGTCAGTTCAAAAAAGGGGTAAACTTGCACTGAAAATATGTCTATTCAAAACCATTTTAACGAGTGTGACAAAAACAAGATCTCTCAAAAATATTTTCAATTTTAAGGAGTCTGAAAAGAGCTTAACTATGGACTCATATCCTTTTTCTGAGTTTAGTCTCCTTAGCCCAAAAAAGTATAAAATTTATTGAGGAGAAATCTCCTAGCGAGACAAATCTCCCGAGGCATACCTTTTTCCACTATAATATACAGGCTGGAAAAAGGGTTAAAGTCATGCCAATAGATGTTATTCTGGATGAATTTAATGAGTGTGAAGGAATAAGGTCACTCGATGATCATTTAAAATTTAGGGACTCTAAAAAGAGATTAACTATGGACTCCATGGGGGTTTTTTCTTTGTAATTAATCTCCAAGGCCCGAAAAAGGTGATAAACAAAAACCAAGGAGAATGTTCCTTTTTTGAAGATTTAGTCCCTTAGGCTCGAAAAAGGGTTAAAATTATGCCTGAGATTACTCTTCTAGCGAACCAAAGTTCCTAGAGCATACCTTTATTCGTGAAATTGACCGTTCAGACGGAAAAAGGGGTAAACTATCACCGGACAGACGTGCCTACAAATTTGTGTTTGGCGAGCATGAAAGGAAACAAGATCGCTCAAAAATATTTTCATGTTTAAAGAGTCTGAAAAGGGCTTAAAGAAGACTCCAGGGGGTTACTTTTCTCAGTTGATCTAGACAAGATCGAAAATCATAAATACACTCTCGTTGGATGTTTCTTTTGAATTGTAAAGCGAGCTTGAAAGACAACAAAGCGTGCTCATTTGGGAGTCCCTAGGGTGAGACCAAAAATGATGGTATATCGGATGAATGGGGCTCAATATCATAATCATGATAGGACTAACAAGGACTTCTGAGCCTATAGTCATTACTGATAGCATGGATGCCAAAATGCAATAAGGATCTACCTAGGGCATCCATGTATAGGTAGTCTCTACCACCTAATTATGACACTTCGAGAGAAACAATGAAGGTTCTATGTCACACTTCAATGGGTTTGATCCTATGGAAAAGAGGAAAAGACAATGAGATGCAGAAAGTGGAGGTGAAATCCTAACTTATATGCAAAAAGTTTGAAAAAATGACTTTTACCAAAGGATACCAAAAGTGACCCATCCCCCCAAAAAGTTACCAAACCAAAAGGAAAAGAGTACCATAACGTCCAATAAGAAACTCGAAATCAGAACCAAGCGATTTCCAAGACAGGAAAAATGACAAAGGCGGTCAAAAAGTGGCAGAAAAGGCCAAAAAATTCTATAAATAGAAGTTGACAACTCATTTTCTCCATTGCAGTTTGAAAATTACCAAAAAGGAGAAAAAACCCCTTTGCTAAAGAATTTTATTCCGAGAGCTTCAGTGGACGAAATAAACTTTTGTTTGAAACAAGTAAGTACAAATTCATCCCTCTTGAAATTCAATACTTCTTTTATGTATTTAATTTAGTTTTTGATAGGGCACGCTCTCCTAAAAAGAGAAGAAAGATAGCACATGTATGTACTCAGGAAGAAAACACTCTGCCTGTGTACATACATGACTGTGGAAAATACAGCCTGCGTACACCCTTAAAAGATTGGAAAAAATAAAATGCAAGAGTTAAATACCTCCATTGTTTCCATGGAATAGGATGTATGTCCACTGGAGGGAGAGGGAACATGAGGATATAGACATACTGGTCGAAGAATACCCTGTAACCATTGTCACATTGAAATAGTGTGGGCTATGTAAGTTCTTCCAGTGTCCTTTTCTGAGGGTGCAAATTATATTACTAAATGCCCTTGTTGATTACCGGCACCTGGATGCAGAGGCATTCATGCTAGAGGTAAAATCATTGAATTTGATGATTGAGTATATCTACTTCCTGAATGGACTCTCGAGGAGAGGGGAACCAGTCAATCGAAAAACATTTCCCTCTGGGACTTTTAACATTGAGGACTACATATGGATGTACTACGAGGCCAACATTGAGAAGGTAGGTTCTTAGGTGCCTATATATAAGATCATCAGCTTGACCCTTCGAGTGATCTTGTTATTTATTAGGTGGAATAATGGATCCACATCCATATAAAAAGCTTCATGGGCACACATGTACTGTGTTATTTGGTGCCAGGAGGCACACATTTTTTACTAGAGCATGACCATGCTTACATGCATGAAGAGAAAACTGGCTGAGTGTCGGAAATGTAGCAACAAGAATTTTGGGTTTGGAACTATTCTATGTTCCTTCTTCTTCGAGAGGGTTCCCAATCTTAGCTCCAGAGAGATTGTGTGGGGGTATGTGGCCTCCTTTCCAGCGATATGTAGATGGGAATAATTGTTTCCAACACAAGGGGGAGGGAGGACCATAAACTCCTTCGACGTCAAGTTTTTTTACTGGTGGGAACGACAGATTCTGACGATTGAGGACTACCCGTATGTCGAGATCAAATTTTCTAGGGATCTGCACATGCCCATGCCTCCTGGAGAGGAGAGAGGAGAGATAGGTAATTTATTTTTAATGTTATTTAACTTTTAATTGTCTTTTATATATATCATTTTTATATGTGTATAAAGTACCGTCTTTCGTGTATTTTCTATGTACAGATGTGGGACCAATGCAACCAATAGACTTCGCGAGGACTCGACGATGTCCTCAACTAGAGGAAGAACCAACAACAATCGGTGGAATAGAAGTTACAAGGGGACCTCCAGCTGGAGAGGCTGAGAGGGTTTTGATACAAGTGGAGCACAACCTCATTGTGCTCACTCGCATAGTACCCATGTCCGAGATCGAGGATCTCCCACCTTCCATGCAACCTCATGTAGTGGGGGTGCCAAATATGTGGGTCCAACTTTTTATGGGAGGTCCAATAGTCCCTGAGCTTAGATAAGATCGACTTTTTATGTGTCGAGGGCACCACTGTACATGTTATTATTTTAGGGAATAATCCCAACGATGTATACTAAACTTTATTTTTTGAGGCATTTGCACCCACCTATGTACTCGTAACACGTTTAT
>JZKD02S0036718.1:490875-511343 GCA_000966675.3 Picea glauca | reverse complement strand
AAAGAAGAATGGAAAGGGGGGTCTGGAATTCACTTGAATGTCGTTGATCAAGGCGAAGAAATCCTGACTGTTCAAGAGTTGCACGTTCGATTCTGGACCCCCCCCTCACCACTAAAGGAAGAACAACAAGGGGGCTCCAGAATGAAGCCTCAGTCATAGATTTGGATGGGTGGACTCTGGCCGTCCAGATCTGCTTGCCACTTACACTAAGGTGCATTCGCACCCCAACTTAAAGTCGACATCTGTTCCTCACATCTAACGGTCATTATAGACCCTGAGATCCTCCAAAAGAATCTCGTCTGTTCATCGGGACTTATCCTCATGAGATTCTAAACTCTCGACCACGAGACTCTTGAATCCTTGATCCTCGATTTTCCAATGTGGTTAATCTCTCGACACATAGCCTCCTTAAATCAGATGGTCCAGATCTATCTTGGGGTTTCCACCATGGGAAGTCTCAATCTCTCGTCACCATAACTCCCGAGTTCACGATTCCTGATTTCCCAAAATGGGAAATATCATGACACGTGGCCTCCTTAAATCGGACGGTCCAGATCTGTCTCGAGGTTTCCACCATGGAAAGTCCTGATCTCTCATCACCAAGACTCCTGAGTTCGTGATTCCCGATTTCCCGAAATGGGAAATCTCACGACACATGGCCTCCGTTACTCGAATGGTCTAGATATATTTTGGGGATTTCACCCCTATTCACTAGGGGTTTAACCCTCGGGTATCTCCTAATAGATCCAACGACTGTCAGGTTTTCCAGTCAAGATCTAATGGCTCATAAAGGTTCCTAACTTGTGTGCTTTCCCACGACTCCCTAGACATGGAAAGATCAACGGTCTGGATGATCTCATGGACCTTGGGGATCTATGGTCTCGACCTTTTTGCTACCCATGAAGACACAGAAAGTCACAGGGGTAAGGTACTTAACATCCTACTTTCTCCTACCAAATATAATGGTCATGAGTGACCACAGACTTCCCGATGGAATCTCATCCGTCGATCACCACCTATCAAGGTTAAGGCACTTAACTTTCTAGCTTCTTCTTCTTATCTGACGGTCATGGGTGACCACAGATATTTGGACAAGATCTCCTCCATCGATTCGATACTTATCAGGGATTTCTTAAGGCCTTGCGCCTTCACGTCCTCCTTCCAGGCTCTTGATGGGATTTTCAAGAAGGGTATCTCTATGGGGAAATTTACCCAGGGTACTATCTGAGGCAGATAAGGGTATTGCTCTCCCGAGAACTAGATGTGAAGTCTGAATTATATCAGTACACACATAAATAATTATTTATGAGAACATAATCCATACATAGTCTTTCCATATAAACATACAACTACCAGTATTGATCAAGACACCATACAGACATTCTTATAATGAAATCATTCATAATTTCACAGCTTATGATCATAAATGTCAGCATACATATATTTCAATATGCTAAAGGAAAAACACTTATCATAAGGTAAAACCAAGGGTTATGCAACTGCTGAGAGGGGTTCTCGTTTCCACCCAACCGTAGGCTCAATGAATCCCAATGGATTTACCACTAGCCACCCCCGAGCTGAGACCACAATGTTGTAAGACTGCGTCTCTGTTTTCCAGTGACCAGGAGCGAAGGTTACTCTCCTTCCTCTGTGCTATCACTCACTTTGCATATTTCCAAAGTTCTCTTTCTCCCCTCACGTCTGCCCCCAATCGCTTCTCCCCCATGCCTTATCCTCTTGCGAGGTTGCGTGTGGCGCGATTTCCCTCGCACTGGTTAGGCATGATGGCTCTATGGATGGGTGGTTCACCTCCCCATCCCTCATTAATTCCTAAGGAGACATCTACCTATTAGCCTGTGAGACATTTAATTTAGGGCCAATGGGTCGCTTTTGGTTCTCCGAGCCAGTGAAGTCCAAATATGGTATTGATTTTCAGTGGGAGTTAACACCACCTTTCCAGGTTCCTTCCATCACCTTTCTTCAGCCATCGTGGTCTCTTTTTCAGCATATCCCATCTCAGTAGGCCTGCAATATAAATTCATAATATTATTCACGTTCATCGACCTTTTCCACAAGGTCCATTCACATCACATATTCACATTTCTGAGTTTTCCACAGTTCTTGGCCAGTCTAGTTATTTTTACAAACTGGGGGAAACGGGGTGTTACAATTCCCTCCCCCTTAAAGGAACATCATCCTCGATGTTCTATCTATCAACATGTCATGCAAGTACAGATGCAAACAAAATTGGATATGCCTATTTCATGGCATCCTCCAATTCCCATGTAGCCTCATCTGGGCCAAAATGTCTCCACTGCTCCTTGACCTGTGCAATGGCTTGGTTCCGGAGTGGGGTTTCCTTTCTGTCCAATATGAATTGGGGTTCTGGTAGAAATTATCCCTCCGGTTCCACCTAGATCACAGAACAGTCAGTTATATGATTAGCATCATGTACATATTTCTTTAGTAATGAAACATGGAAAACATTTTGTGCTTTTACTGTGGGAGGAAGTTCTAGCCGATAGGCTACAGGTCCCACTCTATCTAGAACCTCAAAGGGTCCACAATACTAGGGTGCCAACTTGGCACAAGCTCCCATTTTTAGGGAACTCCTTCTGGGCTTAATTCTGAGATATACATGGTCTCCCATTTTGAACTCTCTCAGAGTTCTCTTTTGGTCGACATAACTTTTCTGTCGGTTCTGAGCGACCTTCAGATTTTGCTTTATCTGAGTCACTTGCTGTTCCATTTCTTTCAACATGTCAGGTCCAAAATAAATCCTATTTACAGGATTACTCTAGCTGACTGGAGTATTACACAGCCTATTGTAGAGGACCTCGAAGGGACTCATCTTTAAGGATGCTTGGTAGCCGTTGTTGTAGGCAAATTCTACCAATGGCAGGTAGTCTTCCCATTTCCTGGGTTGATGCATTACATGCATCCTTAACATATCCTCTAATATTTGATTCACTCTTTCTGTTTGTCCGTCGTTTTGAGGGTGATAGGCGGTGCTAAACTACAATTTGGTCTCTAAACCATCCATCAGTGATTTCCAAAAATTGGAAGTAAATTTTGTGTCTTTGTCAGACACTATCTCTTTCGACATACCATACAGTCTGAATACCTCTTTCATGAATACCTAGGAAATATCTATCACCTTGCAGGTTGATTTGACGGGGATGAAATGAGAAAACTTTCTCATTTTATCCACCACTACCATAATGACATTATTCTATTTGATTGAAGTTGGCAATCCAGTGATAAAATCCATGGAGATGGTTTCCCATTTCCATTCTGGGATGGGTAAAGGTTGCAATAGTCCTGCTGGATGTCGATGTTCTTATTTAACCTGTTGGCATTCTATGCACCAGGCCAAATATTTGGCTATGTCTTTCTTCAATCCAGGCCATTAAAATTGTTTCCGGGTGGCAATGATCATTTTTTGGTATCCTAGGCGACCAGTATATGGTCTTTTATGTAGTTCATCCATAATGAACCTCTTCAATTTGTCACAATTTGGAATGTATAGTTTATCTCTGTAAGTGAGCAGACCTCCTTCGGTCATTTGGTAGCCTTCATATTTTACTCCAGAGGGTTCTTGCTATAGGTACCCTATTTTCTTTCCCTTTAATGTGTTTGATTTCAAAATCAAATTCTCTAAGGAGGGCCATCCATCTAGCTTGTCTGGCATTGAGCTTTGGTTGGTCAAACAAATATCACAATCCACAGTGATCTGTCATAAGTACAAGTTTTCTTCCCAAGAGGTAATTCCTCCACATTTTCAAGGCATGCACTATGGCAGCCAGTTCTAGATCACGATTCACATATTTGACTTCATGTTCGTTCAATTTTTGGGATTCATAGCAGATCACACTTCCTTTCTGCATAAGGAATCCTCTGAGGACTTCCTTATAGGCATCTATGCACACAAGGAAGTCAACTTCTAGGTCAGTGATTTTTAACATGGGTGCATGGGTCAGTAGATTTTTCAAGGTTTGGAATCTTTCTTCACATTTTTGTGTCCATAGGAATTTTGTCCCCTTCTTCTGGAGGGTAGTGATTGGACAACCAATCTTGGAGAATCCTTTTATAATCCCCTATAGTATCCTACTAATCCCATAAAGGATCTGATGTCTAAAACATCCTTCGGGGCAAGCCATTCCATGATAGACCTGATATTGTCGGGATCTATTGCTACCCCTTCCTCGGACAGAACATGTCCCAAGTAATGTATTTGCTTCTGAAAGAAGTCACATTTGCTGAATTTAGCATAGAGCTGATGCTCTCTTAGCACTTGTAGCACAAGTCTAAGATGCTCTTCATGTTCTTCTCTATTCTTAGAGTAGATTAATACGTCATCAATACAAATTAGTACAAATTTATCTAAAAATTTACTGAGTACATTGTTCATTAAGCACAAAAGTGGCAGGGGCATTGGTTAACCCAAATGGCACTACCACAAACTCATAGTGACCATACCGTGTTCGGAAAGCAGTTTTATGGATGTCTTCACCCTTTATTCGGACTTGATGGTATCCCGACCTCAAGTCAATCTTTGAGAAAATAGACGCACCTCCCAACTGATTGAATAGATCATCAATCCTGGGAAAGGGGTACTTGTTCTTTATGGTTACTTTATTGAGTTGTCTATAATATATACACAGTCTAAGAGTGCCATCCTTCTTTTTCAAAAACATGACTAGTGCTCCTCATGGGGACACACTGGGTCAAATATAACCCTTATCCATGATTTCTTTCAATTGTAATTTGAGTTCCACTAACTCAGGTGTGCTCATTCAGTAGGGTGTCCTAGACACCAACACCACTCCTGGTGCAAGTTCTATCGAGAATTCAATGTCTCTTCTCGGAGGTAGACCCGACACCTCTTCTGGAAACACATCTCTATATTATCTCAGGATAGGGTGATCATTAGGGCTTGGTTTATCACCTTCGATTGCTTTCAACACCTGTATTGAATATAGGGGACATCCTTTTTGACAATACTTTCTCATTTGCAGGGCTGATATTTTCCTCACCGAGACAGGTTTTCGGATCCCTTGAATGGTTATCCTTCTCCCTTCTTTACTTACACACTCCAAGGTTTTATGGTAATAGTCTAGTCTAGATTTATGGGTGGCTATCCAGTCCATACCAATCAACAGATCATATGATCCTAGGGGTAATACGTTAAGGGTTGCTTGGGTGGGGAATTCACCCAACATTAATTGGCAGGCTGGTATGACCTCTGCTACCCTTCTTTTGGTGCCAGTGGATAACTGTACCAACCATGGCTTGGTTTGTTTTTGTGGCTGTAGTTTACACTTATCAATAGGTTTAGGGGCTATATAACTCAAATTTGAACCAGGTTCAATCAAAACAAACACCCGATGGTTGAAAATCATACCTTCTATTTCCACCACTGAAGCTTGGTGGTCAGCTTGGCTATTATCCAATGCTGCATAAATCTGCGACACACCTCTTGCCACATCATTGACTGTGGTAGCTTCCTGAATGTTATAAACTTTTTGAATGTTCTGTTGTTGGTGTGGAAAGTCTCTCAAGATATGCTCTTCTCTACAACCCTATCATTTCAAAGGTTCTCTCTTTGGGTTATTAGTGTTTACAGGTATAGGTCCAAAAGTTTTATTTTCGTCCGATGAGGGAAAGTTCTACTGGAGTACACTCCGGGATGGAAAGTTCATTCTGGGTTTCTTCTTGTAGTTCTTAAATCCTGAGGATTTGATCCCCTTTTTCTGAAATCTTGAGCCACTCTTCTGTTTCCAGTCTCCACGAGACTTTGCCCGATGTCCATATTGTTCATGAAAATATGTTTCCTTTCGAATAGTGTCTTTTAAGGTCTTTGGCTCATCAAATTCAATTCTGTTCCGGTATTCCTTGGGTAGCCCACTGATGAAGCATTGCACCTTCGCCTTCTCTACTTTGATTTAGGTTACATATCTCAATAAGTCAAGGAATTTGTTGACATATTCCTCTATAGTGAGTTGCCCTAGTTTGAGTTCATAAAACTCTTTTGTCTTCTCGTCGAAATATTTTTCCGACAAATACTTCTTCTGGAAGTATTTCTCAAACTGTTTCCAGGACAGGTCCTCCTCATGAACCCCTTTCACATTCTTAAGATCTTCCCACCAGATGGAAGCTTTTCCATTCAGGTTGAAAGTGGCCACTCAGGCTTTCAAATTCTCTGAAAAATCATGGAATCTGAAATATTTCTTCAGTCCAAGTAGCCAGGCCTTTGCTTCCTCTCCCTTCTTTATCTCACCATCGAAGGAGGGAGGTTTGGCCTTTCTGAATTCCTCAAATTTATGACCCTTGAATGTCTTGTGCTTCTTTTGTTTTCTTCGAGAATAGAAATCGGTCCTGCTGTTGGAGGAGCCTTATGAATCACCATCTTCCTTCTTAGAGGAATCATATGGCACTGGTCCTTTACCTCTGGGGTGGACCTTCCTTGAGTTGCTCCTCTCAGTATGGCCACTGATATGACCATGTTTTTGTATCTCGGGTTCATGCTTCACTTGTCATTGTAGGTCGGATAAGCTCTGCAGTAAAACTGCATTAATTTCAGTTTTCTTTTCTTGTTCTTTCATCATCCTTTCATTGTCGGCCTTGCCACTTTGCAATTCAACCATGAGACTCCTCACAGTCTCCGCTAGATATAGAGGGGTTCCTATTTCTGTTCTTTCATCAGACTCTTCGTCTCTATTGTGGGAGCCTTCTCCCATATCTTGGTGAGTCACCATTCTCTGCGTCTATAAATGCCCTCAGCTGATCGTTCGCTTGGTAGAAAAGACAAATGTTGGTTGTTAGTCAATATTTAAATTTATTTATACCCAGTACATAATTCATATTTTCACATGTATACCCATATAACAGGGGTTTTTCATTTGGGTCTTAATCCTTATCTATCCAGCCATCTCAATTACAAGAGACTCTACCTACTTTAGTAGGTAGCCATCGTAACACTAAAACAAGATAACGTAGTTCATTTCCCTTGTCTGGCTCATGCAACTTTATGGCACAATTTATTCCACCTATGTCATTTGCACTCAAATCTTATCAATGATAATGATCAGTGCATCCCTACTCCTAGAAGAGTAGTTATTATTTTAACAGAGAGGTTACATAATTTTTTTTTTCCCAGATTACAGTTTCATTCTACAATCCTTCTTCTTAAGGAGAAAACAAAGATAAAAATATCTTCTTACGTGGCTCATGCATGAGCCCAAGAAGGCCAGGTGTTGTAACCATTCTTTGATACCAATTTGTAATGCACCCACTACCATAATCAATTTTTTTGTTTCTTTCTGCAGAATCAGAGACCCTGAAATATCTACGGAGGCCTAGCATAAGCTAGCTCTTTCTCTGTCTACTCCCATGTGATTGTGGGTCATGATCATAGGTGAAATAACCATGGTGCCTCTTAGTAATTCATGTCTTGGTGCTACATAAATGTTGAATTGTTCAGCTCTGCAACCGTCGAACCCCGACAGGGCTAGCGACTAGCCAACATGGACAAATCCCAACAGGGTTAGTGAATGGACAATAGGAACGGACCCTGTCGCATGGTTGAGTGGAGTATAGGTGGCAAGAGGGAAACACGACACGGTGGGAGACATGATAGGATATGGGTCCCACTTCACACGCCACACCATTCCGAATCCCCCCCCCCATTAAAGGAAAAATGGCAAGGGGGTTCTGGAATTCGCCTGAATGTCGTTAATCAAGGTGAATAAATCCTGATCATTCAAGAGTTGTGCATTCAATTCTGGACCCCCCCCTCACTGCTAAAGTTAGACTAGCAAGGGGGCTCTAGAATGAAGCCTCAGCCGAAGATCTAGACAGGTGGACTATGGTCATCCAGATCTACTTGCCCCTTACCCTAAGGTGCATTCGTGCCCCAACTTAAAGTCAACATCTCTTCCTCACATCTAACGGTCATTATAGGCCTTGAGATCCTCCAAAAGAATCTCATCCATTCATCGGGACTTATCCTCACGAGAGTACAAACTCTTGACCACGGGACTCTCGAATCCTCAATCCCTGGTTTTCCAATGTGGTTAATCTCTCGACATGTATCATCCTTAAATCAGACGGTCTAGATATGTATTGGGGTTTCCACCATGGGAAGTCCTGATCTCTTGTCACCAGAACTCCTCAGTTCGTGATTCCCAATTTCCCGAAATGGGAAATATCATGACACGTGGCCTCCTTAAATCGAATGGTCCAGATCTGTCTCAGGGTTTCCACCATGGTAAGTCCCGATCTCTCATCACCAAGACTCCCAAGTTCGCGATTCTTGATTTCCCAAAATGGGAAATATCACGACACGTGGCCTCCTTAAATCGGATGGTCCAGATCTATCTCGAGGTTTCCACCATGGAAAGTCCTGATCTCTCATCACCAGGACTCTCGAGTTTGTGATTCCTAATTTCCCGAAATGGGAAATCTCATGACACGTGGCCTCTGTTACTCAGACGGTCCAGATCTATTTCAGGGATTTCACCCCTATTCACTGGGGGTTTAACCCTCGGGTATATACTGACAGATCCAACGACTGTCAGGTTTTCCAGCCGATATCTGACAACTTAGACATGTTCCTAACTTGTGTGCTTTCCCACAACTCCCTGGACGTGGAAAGATCAAGGTTCTGGATGATCTCATGGACCTTGGGGATCTACGGTCCCGACCTATTCACTACCCAAAAAGACACATAAAGTCACAGGGGTAAGGTACTTAACATCCTACTTTCTCCTACCAAATCTAACGGTCATGAGTGACCACAGACTTCCCAATGGAATCTCATTCGTCGATCACCACCTATCAAGGTTAAGGCACTTAACTTTCCAGCTTCTTCTTCTTATCTGATGGTCGTGGGTGACCACATATCTCCCAATGGGATCTCGTCCATCGATTCAATACTTATCAGGGATTTCTTAAGGCCTTGCACCTTCACATTCTCCTTCCAGGATCTTGATGGGATTTTTAAGAAGGGTATCTCTATGGGGAGGCTTACCCAGGGTACTATCTGAGGCAGATAAGGGTATCACTCTCCTGAGAACTAGACGTGAAGTCTGAATTAGATCAGTATGCACATAAATAATGATTTATGAGAACATAAGCCATACATAGTCTTTCCATATAAACATACAACTACCAGTATTGATCAAGCCACCATACAGACATTCTTATAATGAAATCCTTCACCATTTCACAACTTATGATCATAAATGTCAGCATACATATATTTCAAGATGCCAAAGGCAAAACACTTATTAGAAGGTAACACCAAGGGTTATGCAACTGCTGAGAGGGGTGCTCATTTCCACCCAACCGTAGGCTCAACGACTCCCAGCAGATTTACCACTAGCCACCCCCGAGCTGAGACCACGATGCTATGAGACTGTGTCTCTATTTTCCATTGATTAGGAGTGAAGGTTACTCTCCTTCCTCTCTGATATCACTCACTTTGCATATCGCCAGAGTTCTCTTTATCCTGTTGCGTCTGCCCCTAATCACTTCTCCCCCACACCTTATCCTCTTGTGAGGTTGCGTGTGGTGCGATTTCCTTCATGCTGGTCAGGACCGACGACTCTACAGATGGGCGATTCGCCTCCCCATACCTCATTAATTCTTGAGGATCCATCTATCTACCAGCCTGCGAGACATTTAATTTGGGGCCAGCGAGCCGCTTTTGATTCTCCGGGCTAGTGAAGTCCAAATACAATATTGATTTTTGGTGGGAGTTAACGCCACCTTTCCAGGTTCCTTCCACCGCCTTTCTTCAGCCATTGTGGTATCTTTTTCATCATATCCCCTCTCAGCAGTCCTGCAATATAAATTCATAATATTATTCACATTCATCGACCTTTTCCACAAGGTCCATGTTGAAGGAAAATCTCCCTGTGGATAGGTAGATCTCCTCTTGAGAGATAGACTCTTAAATCTTAAGACAAAAGATGCTTAACATGGACACTAACTTCCTTTTAGATCTACACAAACTAATGCATGAGGAGGAAGGAGAACATAAGCACCTTTTACCAGCGTTTGTCCCTGCACGCTCTGAGTTGAGCTCCAATCTTTCATTCCTTGATGAGCCCTGTAGACAAACAATAGTACGACCACTTCCTACTCTATTGATATTATCTTGAAAAAAGATCTATCTATCAACGATAAGTTCATGTAAGATCAAACAAGAACTATAAATAAACAGGCCAAGCGTGTCATATTAATGAGAACAATGACAAAAGTAACTTACAATCGTGGATGCATATGCGGCAACTTCGTCAAGTCGCCTTTGTCTAACCCTTGCTCAAAAGATCGACAACCTAGATGATAGCAACTTCACTGATTACTCTCCTCTAGTTCACTGTGTGTTTCCTATGAGATCATAGGTTTCATGCTTGCAATTCTTCCCCCTTTCCACCATCATAGAGCTTGCTTATATAGGTTAAGAGAGGCTTAACCTCTTGAGGTATATTTAGGGTAGGTTGAGGAATTCCCTCCTTAGCACAAGGATCTTCTCCTAAGATCATTATTGAACTAGGAATTCAAATGCAACTGCCTTCCAAACTTGAAATATCCTCCCCTTATTCTCCTCAACAGATCAACTATTGCCCAAATTAGACAGTGCTCCCTCAAAAGGGGCATCGGGGAATTATAACTCTCCCTAGTAGGCTCAAGGGGAGCACCAACACTTCAAATATGTGTAGCACTCCTTCATAGGGGTGATTTGGTGCTATAACGCTCCCTAGCACCTTGTAGTGGAGTGTCAATTCTCCCAAGGGTGATGTAGGGGAGCACTCCCTTCTAAAACTCTAGTTTGAGAGCTCCTTTCAGGTGGCAAGAGATACTTGACTTCAGTTAACCATCCTTCTTCCTTCAAATCAGGTGTTTGAGGTATTCTAAGTGTCTTTTTGGTGTCGTCATCACGACAGTATGCTTTGCTTGACATTTGCGACACTTATGAACAACATGCGACACTTATGACAGTCGTGAAGAACATGCGACACTTGTGACACTTATCAAATCGCGTAATATTGATGTGTAACAGATTGCCCCCCAAAGAATGAAGTTAGAAGATGAGAACTGATAACTGAAATTCTTTGTAGACTTTCAAGCAAGGGTATAGACTCGGAGAACTTGACGGAAGCTGCACACAAACATCCAACAAATATCATGACATGTTTCAAAACCCAAGGCAGGAATACCTATGCTTGGGTGATCAAGACTTGGAAGATATGGCCGCCATAAAATACACTACGGATCCATAATTGTATTGATGAAAATGTATAGCCACTGAGGATACAACGTGGATCTATACTCTGATGACTTGGATTGATCGTAGCCACGAAGAGTGCACAGTGGATCTATGAGATGACAAGACATAGCCACGACTAATACAAAGTGGATCTATGTAATAGTGGATGTATCATTTGTCTAAGAGAAACTCTTTCGCAACCTGGGGAAACTACATATCAAAGTGATCACTCCACCCAGGGTCTTCTTACCGATCTGGATGTGGTATGAATCTAACCATGTGAATAGATGTCCTGATGCTGAACATGGAAGAACCCACTTGATTACCGGTCAATGGTGTAAACCATTAACAAGTGCGAGGGAAATCACCATTAATGTCAATGATTCCCAAAGTACCTTAGTACATTCCAATGAATGTGAATGGATGAGCTAGAGTTGAACATCCACGGAATCATCCGATCAAAGGTCAATGATGTAAACCTACTGTCGAATGTGAGGAGGCCTACCATTGAGGCATGCAGGTCCCAAAGTACTAACTGGTTTCTAATACTAATTCCCAGATAATGTGTTGAGGTTGAAAGGAATAGGCTCGTCGAAGGAGGGCCTTGATGTATCCCCCATAAATGACACGAAACAGACATAGAGGAATTGGTAGATCAAATGAACATGGACTGACATGGGTTTTGAGACAAGATATTTGGGATGGCTGACTCTAGAGGCAGATACTTCCCTTGAACACTAAGGCACAACAACAAAAACATGACATGGACCAAAACTTGATGATGCAGTGGATGCTGTGACTTACGTAAGGTGACTCAAAGGAGTGAAAGAAACTCAAAGGATTGGCTCCATGCAGAAGTTCAACAGATTATAATGCGTGAAAATGACAAAGTGTCGTGTTCAAGGGAGACTCTAAGAATTACTTGGTAATGTTTTCAAGAGACTTCTTTGCTTGCTTCTTTCAAATTTTCCCCCATCCAGATAGGCGAGTACCTCTTTTTTATTTAATGAGCTCGAGGAGGATAACACATGCTCGATATAACTCACCTTCGGTAAGTTCCTCTTCCTTTGTTTAACGAACTGGAAGAAGTAAGGGTTTGATCCTGTATGGGTTTGTCGATGTGTATTTTAGCGAGTCCAAAGACAAAAAACTCAAAGGTTTTCATGATTATAGAGTCTAGAAAAATACTTAAAAGAGAAATCTCTCAGTTCCTTTTTTGTACAGTAATTTGACGAGACCAAAAAAGAGATAAACTATCGCTCAAAAGACGCCCTTTCGAACCTTTTAATGAGTGTGAAAGGAAGCAAGGTCACTCGACGATCTTTTCATATTTAGAGACTCTGAAAAGATTTTAAAGATGACTCCAGGGGGTTCCTTTTTCATGTGTCCATGCAGGTCCGAAAAAGAGATAAAAGTCTACCTGGTGTGTTCTCATATTTTCAAGCTTGAAAACGAACTAAGACTATGCTCATGGATGTGACAAGGTAAACAAATGATCAGAACTGCTAGGAAACATGTAGTGTCAAAACTGCAATCCAGAGGTTTAGTGAAGCCATTATATTGCCAGAGAAACCCATAAATAACTATACCTTATAAAAAATAGAAATTCATAAATAGTGATACAAGAAAAACTTCATTTACCATTTCATTTTTCATAAGGATTTGTAGCAGTGGAGATTCTCACTTTGGAGGTGGATCTTGTTTTGCTTGATATCAGAGCTATGTTTGACCATTTCTCTTGCTGTTTGGACCAGGTAGATCTTCATCTCCCCTTCTTTCAATTACATGGTTTAATATTCATTTTCACAGCAGCATTTAATTTTAAAAATGAAGCCCTAGGTCGCTCCAGAAAATATCAAATCGACCTCTATTAAAAACGATGGGAGTAAGATATTCCTTTGCAAATTTTTTTTTAGAAAGTGATAGATAATATGCCAACGCCTTGAAACTTGAGTAGATGGGTCTTTTTTGTCAAAGAAGTGATAGAAAACTCAAAAATACGCCCACGCAGCCATTATGGACATCATCTTAATTAAAAAATGTTTTATTGTTGCGTGATGATTATTGAATGGTAAAAAGAGGGCGTGATGATTATAAAAGAGGGCATGGTATTTTTGAACAATGTGGGCATTAGATTTCATGTTTTTAAATTGCTTAAGAAATTGCCGAAATTGCAAAAAAATTGAATAATGAAATTCTTTGTTTTTTTGTTTGTAGGTGATTTCGGCAACCATGATTGAGTGGAAAGAATGAGAGCATGAGATTGATGACTTGGCTGCCTTGTGGAGTCATCGCACGCGGGCCACGTTGATAGCTTGTGGCTTACTGAAATTCTTCAAATTGAAAAAAAAGAAGAAGGAGATTTTATTGCTTGAGCACATGATCAACTTGTGGGATGTCGTGGAGCAAGGGTTCTGGATCAGAACACAACTTATAACCATCGAGTTGGAAGAAGTATATTTCTTGACTAGCCTCTCAAAAAGAGGGGTTCCTATATGTTTTTTCGAGCAGGGGGAACTTACTGAGAAAGTGAGTGTGTATATGGCACGTCATTGTGTCCCAGGAACAAGACTGGTGGGGGGTAGAATCCCTATCAAGGATATCTGAGAGCTACCCCTCCGGTCCATTTTGTTTTCCATCACGAGCGTGATAGGAAGTACTAGCACACATCTGGCATCGAGATCGCAGGTATCTTATGGCGTATAGTGTTTGAAGCCAACACTATTTAACTGGAGTGCAGGGTTCCTTCGGAATGTTAAGGAACAGGTTTCGTGGTGTAGGATGGGACAGAAACAATTCGGATACGACTCTTTTCTGGTCTCATTTTTCTTAGAGTGCATCCCCCAGATGAAGCCTCAGATAGCACTGGCAGTGCGAACCGTGGAAGAACCATAGATGGAGAGGTGGACTAGTCTGTCTCCAAGGCTAGTAGCAGAGTCAGAGCTCAGTTTCACCGGTGACTTCTTCGCTTGGCTGAGACGACAGTATCTCTAGATAGAAGACTTCCTGTACGCTGAGGTGGATTTTCATGGGAGCATGGATTTCATTCTACCCACGGGGGAATATTGGGATGTGTCAGGTAAGAGACTAAGCAACACCTCGTCTAGTTTTTGTTTTTTAAGTTTTTAATGTATATATATATTTTTGGGTATGTAGAAGAGTTTTTAAAAGATGTATTGTTTTCAACATGTAGACAAGGGAGCAATGCACCTGGCTGAGATACTGATACCAGGATGTCGTGGGGGTGCTCTGGTTGTAGCAGATCTGGGGGCACTAGTGATAGGTCTCCAGGAGGTTGAAAGAAACCTTCAAGGCCTCACGATGGCCAGTCCTCCTCTACGGAGGGGAGAAGTGTCTTTACATTTGCAGAGGCACACTGTGGGAGTGCGAGAGAATGTCAATTCTCTACTGAGACGCATAGTGCGTGCAGTGATATGTTACTCACAACACAATGTAGTGCATGGAGATTAGAGTCTCTCTGGTGATTGTATTTTTGTATGACTTTTTAGGCGATGTTGTATGGGTGTAAAGACCCAACATTTTTCTCTTCTAAATACTTTTTTGATGTAATCGAAACATTTCAGTCACGCTATGTATATATATATAGTTTCGAGTTTTTACAGTGCCAAAACCTTTGTACATGATGATGCCTTTAATGTGATGTGTTTTAATTTACAATTTTCTTTCCTTTATGAAATCTTATCTATGGGCAAGATACCGATCCATGATGTAATTATCTAACGAATCCGAAACATTGTTGATTTCTCTTGGAATGTGTCTATATTTGATATAATCAAACATTCATTCAAGATGACGAACTTGTAGGTGGAGACGTAACAGGATAAGATTACGAATAGTGTAGATACAATTGAGTTGATAGACCACGAGTTGGGAGTCTAGGTTAACAATGATACGAGAGATACCTAGGGAGGAGGCTTGGGTCAAGAGTCCGATGACAGCGTGATATTCTACCATGTTATTAGTCGATGGTCCTAAGAAAATACCTCCTGAACTCACCACTACATCAAAATGGTAAATGACCCATGATGCCAAAGTAATGTTCTGGGTGTGTCGACTAGCGCCATCCGCAAACCCAACAAAGATAGGAAAGGAAGATGTCATCTTCGCATGAAAACACAAGCACAATTATGAGTGGAAAAATTAAAGACTCGAGCACATGAAAGAAACAAACACACCAAACTAAAATACAATAATGTACAATGTACACATGCTAGGTGATCTAGGCATAGTACTTTTTAAGGTAAATCCTGTTCCGGGGCTCTCTTAGAGAAATTCCATCATAATCTACTAACTCGTAGGTGCCTCTGTGTAGAACATGTTTCAGGATGTAAGGGCCATGCCACAGAGGTTCTAACTTACCTGACCCCAATTTGTCATGAGCCTAGTCATAGACGAGGACTAAGTCTCCTTCTACAAAAGCCCAAGGATGGATGGATTTGTCGTATTGATTTTTGATCCATTTCTGATGTGCCTCATTAATGAGAGTGGCATCATGACATGTTTCATCTAGTTTGGATAGATATAAGAAACATTCTTCTTTGACAGAAGTGTGGGGTAGGAGTTATACTTTAAGTTTCAGATATGGAATCTCACACTCGATTGGTAAAACAACGTCGATTCCATACACCAACTGGAAAGGAGTAAATCTAGTTGCGGTTTTCACGGAAGTATGGTAAGCCCAGAGAGCAGAGAAAAGTTGTAGATGCCAGGATGTCTTGTTTTCCCCTACCATGCATTGAATCATGGTTTTTAGGATTTTTTTGATGGCCTCAACTTGTTCGTTGGCCTGAGGATAGTATGGGGATGAGTTTTCATGGAGAAAACCTAATTTGACATGCAATTCACTCATCATATTTCTTAAAGTGTGCACCGTGATCAGTGAAAATGGTGCGTGGTACACCAAAACAAGTTATGATGTGGTTAAAAATAAATAGAGCTGTGGTACGACCATCATTCAGAAAGGTAGGCATGGCCTCAGCCCATTTGGTAAAATAGTCAACAACAACGATTATATAACTGTGCCCCCCGGCTGAGGTAGGCTTACATTGCATGAAATCGATACCCCACTTGGCGAAGGGGCCGATGGCGATAATGGGGTGCAGTGTAGTAGGGTGGGTGCATGCCTTGTTGTTAAAAACTTGGTAGGGTGGGCACTTTTTGACTACCTTGATACAATCTTTGAAAATCGAGGGCCAAAAATAGCCGGCACGTAGGATTTTTTAGGCTGTGGCCATCACATAAAGGTGACCGCCACAGGTGCCAAGGTGAAAATCGTTCAGAATATGTTCAGCCTCTGCATGAATCAAACATCGTCAAAGGATAGTATCAATACCATGGAGATACAGGGTGTCGCCGACGATAAGGTAATGACGAGAATGGTGGCCAATACGTCGACACTCTTCACGGGAAGTGTTAGGCTGAAAACGTTGGGTTTGGAGGTAAAGGAGGATGTCTCCATACCAAGGATCAGAGGTGCTGATGAGGAAAAGAGTTTCATCGGGGAGAGAATCTCTAGGTTTGATGTCTTCATCAGCAAGGGGGAGATCGTAGGTAAGCTCCGCAAACACCAGGGACTTTTTGGCTTTGGACTTTGTAAATTTAAGATCAAATTCCTAAAGGATGATGATCCATTTAGAGTATTTTCCCTGAATCACTTGATGTGTCAAGACGTGGTACATGGGTTTTGAGTCCGCAATCACCGTGGTGGTGCGTAGTAAGATGTAATGGTGAAATCTCTGGACAATGATGACGGCTTCCAGGGCCAGTTTCTCTACATGTGAATATCGGAGTTTGGGTCCATATAAACTCTTGCTCAGGTAATAGATCACATGTTCCTCACCGTTGGGGTCCTCTTGAACTAACACCATTGCAATAGTGGAAGTGGAGGCAACTAAGTAAAGGATTGCAATAGTGGAAGTGGATGCAGCTAAGTAAAGGATGTAGTCCTTTGTATACTCTGGAGGGTGCAACAAAGGTGCGTGGGTCAAGGCATGCTTGAGAGCATCAAATGACCATTGAGTGATGTCATCCTAGATGAAAGGGGTGTTTTTCTACATCAACCGCATGAAACCTTTAGTTATCTCAGCGTAGTTATAAATGAAATGACGAAGGAAGTTTTCTTTTCCTTGCAAACTTTGGAGTTGGGTCAAATTAGTAGGTGGGGGTAAGGCCAGAATAGCCTTAATATTTAAGGGATCCACCCTAATCCCATATTTAGAGACAATAAACACGAGGAGTGGACCGGATTTGACAGCAAAAATGCACTTATGTGGGTTCAAGCGGATACGGTAGAATCGACATCGAAGAAAAATAGCCCATAAGTGATCAACATGATCGGATCAATTGGATGAGTGGGTAGGTAAGTCGTCGAGGTAAGGTTCTGTGATATGCTTGATATCATGGAAAGCGTATGACATGGCCTGTTGGAAAGTAGCACCAACATTTTTGAGACCAAAAGGTAGCTTTCAATAGGAGAAAGTTCCCCATGGGCAGATAAAGGCTATCTTATGTTGATCAGCAGGTAAAATTTCAGTTTGGTTATACCCAGAGAAGCCATCCATGAAAGAGAAGATTACGTTCCCCATGCAATTATCAATAATTTGGTCGATGAAGGACGTAGGGTAGTTTTCCTTTGGAAAAGATTTATTGAGATTCTGATAGTCAACACAATCACATATGGTTCCTTGTTTTTTGGCAACCGAAACAAGGTTAGAGACCCATTCTGTCAAAGGGATAGGATAGATAAAGCCAGATTTTAAAAGTTTCTCAAATTATGCCTTTATAGTCGCGATTTTCTTGGGATGAACAGGGCAAAGTTTTTGTCGAACAGGTTTCGTGCCAGGGTAAGTCTTGATTTCATGCACGATGATCGAAGGGTCGATCCCTGGCATTTCCTTGTAGCTCCAAACAAAGACATCACAAAATTATTTAAACAGAGTGGTGTAAGAGACCACTTCTTCAGGTGTGCAATTAGCACCAAGGTTAATGTTTTCCACAACGCCCTCTTTGATCAAAATATAGATAACGATCGTAGTAGAGATGTTACCCATATTCCCCTTAGAAAAAGTATCTTGTGTGAGGATGGGAGATTGCAGAGCATTGGTAACATGAGGGGGGAAGACAGAGTGTATGTCTTTGTGAATTTCTTCCAAAGGCGGAATAAAAGAGGATCGATGATGGTTATCATCCCAAGGTATGTCATCAATGATAAACATTTCCATAATAGATTCATTGGAAGGGAAAATTTGGGAAATGTAATCGATTGCAGACGATAGGGAATCCAACCATGAGGGCATCGAGTAGGCATCAGGTGCCAATAAATGGGGGTTTTCCAGATAGGGAGAGGAAGATTGAATAGCTACGTATGCGGCCTTGGCTGGGCTAAGTGGCATAGTGTCACCGAGAACATTGAATTCCATAGGACTAGGTACAATCCAAGGATCATATGATTCCAAAGATTGATAAGGCATAGTCGAGATCATATTGACGATGAAAATATGATGTGTGGTGGGTGGAAGTGGTGTAGGGAAGGTACCCATGAGGATAGAATATTTCAATAAGCCAACACCAATGATTTCATACGTAACTAGTTGGTCTCCCAAAAAAAGAATGTTGTTGGTGACAGGGGCACGAGCGTCAGGTGTACAGAAATTGAGTTGATCGATAGTGACAATTTTTCCTTGATGGGGGAATTGTACACATAAAAACACTGACGAGGCGATGACAGTCATAGCATAGAACCAACTTCTTCCAAGTAGTAGGTTGTAATCGAGGGGAGCATCGACCACCTCGACATCAACAGTAACAGTTTTTCTACCCAACTGAACGACTAAGGATTGTAACAGTCCGTGAGAATGAAAACCTCACCCATCGAAAAAACATAACATCGTAGGGGATTTGTTAAGGGTAGGTGATTTTAAGCCTTTCCAACAAGCTAAATACATGACACAAGTAGAGGCTCCCTCATCCAAGATAGTTCGGTGGATTTGTTGATTGTGAACAACAACATCGATCTGAAAAGCTAGTTGGTGAGAGAGTCGGGGTTGATGATCATCTAGATTAAACATGAGGTTATTTGACGACTCAGGATCGAAAGCACCAATGGCAGCTAAGAGTGTTCTACGTTGGCTGGGATAGTGTTGTAGAACTTCCAAAGCAGACATAGCACATGGTGCTTGAGCCAAATCTTCAACAATGTTGTAGTTTTGAGCAGCCCATGAACTAGGATTAAAGGTAGACTTATGGATAGTGCTCTTGGGAGGGCGTAAAATGGAGTCGAACGAAGGTTTCTCAATCTGAAGTGGCCCAGACGGAGGGATAGCAGATGAAGGACTAACAACTGATGGTAATGGGTCCGATAAGGGACCATTAGCGGACTTTTCCTTATCATGTTTAATCGGTGTGTCATAAGTCATAGTGCGAGTGGTCAGATTAATCTCATTAAACATGTAAATGTGGGCACTTGTCGAGGCCTCATCATGGGATTGGTTGGAACTACCCCTTGTAGTGGGGGTTTGAGCAACCAAAGATTGCTTCTTTGTAAAAGGTTGAGTAAGCACAGCGGGTTGTGAATTTCCCTTAAAAAGTTTGGCCACTTCATCACGATGTGGATAGTGTCAAGTGTAGAGATCGTCGCCACAAATGAGACATGGGAATTTTAGTTTTCGTTGTGGTTGATTTTTTGGTTGTTCATTATTGTTGTTTTTCTAAGATTTATTTCTTGCTTTATTTTTTCCCCCAGGTTGTTGTGAAGGGGTTGAATGGACCACATTCACCTCAGAGACCTGAGTTTGAGGGGAGGTAGAAGAGGGTGCAGTCGGACTGGGAGTAGCTTGTTGATCAACTGAGCGGGGGGGGGGTTGAATAAGTTGTTTCCATGCTTAAACAATTATGGTTCTTTTAAACTCTTTGTAGAGACACTGAATGATAATCACAATAATGTAGGTAAATAAACAATGGCACTTTCAGCATCATTCACATATATGAGAAACACAGAGACAGATATTTCCCAAGGAAACCCATGCAGGGTAAAACCCTCTTTTTCTTTATATGATAAGTAATGGTTACATTCTTTACAGTATCATACATATGAGCACCAACTCATAATGAGGCTACAACTTCAGCTTTGCAAGCTGCAACTTGCTGAGAGCACCAACTCTCTGTTTTCTCTAGC
>JZKD02S0036718.1:424230-449709 GCA_000966675.3 Picea glauca | reverse complement strand
ACTGGGATTGCTAACACCATATTAGGTAGTGTGAGTGTTGCGGCTACCTGAAAAGCTTCTATACCGGGTGGAGGGTAAAAGAAGGGAATTTGAGTGAGGGGTTGGGGAACTGTCTCCCAAACTGGACTATGTTCTTGGGGAGAGGTGGAATCGTGGACTGGTGAGGTCCATGAGTGTCTAGGGGGGTTTTGAGGAGGGGTTTCTATGATGTCTGGGATGTCAGATATGACAGAAGCCTCTGTAGGAGGAAGGGTATCCTCTGTGTGAGTTCCATTAGATGATATGATGCATACTTGATTAGTAGGATGAAGGAGTGGTGGTACTCCATGGTACGTCCCTAACAAGGATGGATATTTAAAAATCCTAGGACCCATCTCAACGAGTGGATATGCATCTTGGTTTGTGTGGATGAGAGGAAGAATGTTATCAAGGTTGGCAGATGGGTTAGGCTCATAATGTGAGACTTGTTTGATGGTTATGATCTTCCCATTGTGGGGGAACATCATTGTTCGAAAGATGAAAGATGCCACTACCTTCATAGCGTACATGTAGCTACGACCGAACAGGATATTATAATCGATTGGGGCATCGATAACTTCGATATCGATGAGAATAGTCTTGCCCCCGAGTTCAACGGGGACATTTTGGAAGAGCCCTTCAGGAGAGGATGGTCATCCGTCATAAGATCGTAATGTGATGGCATAGGGTATGAGTTCCGGGGAACCAAGTTTCTTCCATACTATTTTGGACACGATGAACGTAGATGCACTTCATCAATGATACATTGATGAACTGTGATGTTCCGTATTTTCACTGGTATTTAAAAAGAGCTCAAGGAGGGAAGACGAGGTTCTCTGGTATCAAGATCAAAGGTGATGAGTCGGGTATCTGCAGGGTTGACTGCCCCTAAGGCAGAAAGTAGTGATTTCCGTTGAGTAGGATGAGTCTGGAGGACTTCCAAGACTAACATGGTAGCCGAGGATTGTGCTAAGTCGTCTACCAAACTATAGTTATGAGTTTCCCTAGCCTATGGGTTGTGGACATTCCTGTGCAATGAGATGCAAGGGATGCGAAGTGATGTTTTAGTGGAAGGGAGAGGGATCACCAATGGGGGTCCCGACGGTGGAGGGTTTGTTTCTAGAGGGATGGAAGGAGACTCAGTGGGTGTATGATACTGATGACTACACGTTTTGTAGAATTGTACACTCTGTTGGGTTGTTGGGGTTGAGGTATTGTCCCCCCTGAGGTGGGGGATTCTATGTGTCATGTTGGATGTTTATCACACCTTGATGTGGAATAGGATTTTGTAGCACGGCGGGAGGGTGTTGTTGCACATATTGTTGTGGTGCCTGCTAAGGGGCAGGTTGTGCAGGAGAATGGGGAAGACTACCAGAGTCTTTCAACCATTTAAAATCAGTGATCTAGGGGAAATGATGAGTGTAATGGCCGAACTCACCAAAAAGGGCACAAGGGAAGATGGTATTAACATTATGTCTCCCTTGGTGTTTGTTATTATTATTGCCCCCTTGGGGGTTTTGGTTCCCTTGTTTCTGGTTGCCCCCAGTTGGTTGGTGCTGTGGGGGTTGATTCCCGTATTGACCTGGGTTGTTGTTATTCCTATTTTGTCCTTTCTTCTTGGCATTTTTCGATGGATGGGTTGGATTGGCTGTGTTCAAATGTTCAAAATTTTGGTATTTTTGAGCAGTAGAGGGTTGAACAAAATTTACCCCCGCATGAGGATGTGGGGGAGCCATGGGTTGTGGAGGACCAGAAAATGGGAAGTATGGATTTTGTGGTGGTACCGATCCATAAGGTACATAGGAAGGCGTAGTTCTTTCACTAGTACTATAAGATGATATTGAGGGAGTACCATTGTTCATGGTAATAGGTGGATGTATGGGAGGTGCCGGTGGTGGTCCACTGATGGGTGGAGGTATAGCAACAAGGTATGGATGTTGATAAGGGGGTGGAGGTTAATAAGGAGTGCCCCCATATGCCGGTGGGTATTGAGGTGTTCCATACATCGGTGGTGGTTGGGGTTGTGGACCATGGTGTGTGGTGGCACCTATTAGTTCGTCTGCTGAGTGGGACATCCTGGGTTTGTCTTGGCAAAATGGCACAGGTTTTGGAATATTAGGAAGTACCGTGTATAAGTATCCTGACTATGCATAGATGAGGTCATACTGTTGGGATTTACTGATGGCTTCCTCTTCGGATTGAGGGAAGGTGGAAGCTACATCCTTACCGAGGAGAGAGACAAATGATCTAAGAAACCAGTCGAGACAATGTTGCTTGGTGGTTTCTTCTTTGCATGAACTACGTTGCCTACGCCACTCGTGAATGTGGTCAATGATGCATGTGGTTGAGGTTTGTTTGAAGTTATATAGTAGTTCTATACCATTGTCATGGTGGTTGGGTAATTGGAAGAAGGTCAAGAATGATTTGGCCAATGACTCAAAGGTTTCATGGGATCTTGATTTTTCTTCAACATACCATTTAGCCGATGGGCCAGTGAGTATGCGTTGAAATAATCACAGTCTGATGGCATCATCCATAATGTTGTTCAAGGAGCACCATAGGTGAAAGGTCATGACATGGTTGGCAGGGTCATCCCTTGCCTTTTCTTCAAATTTTGGTATGTCTGAAGGTAGTTTGGTTGGCATTGCAGGCCATGTGGGATCATGCGATATAGGATCATTGGTGAGTTTGGTGAGATCCGGTATGTTGAGAGAGGCCAAATATGACATCTACAGTTGGTGGGGGGGGGGATTAGCTCCGTCCATAGTGCATTGTGAACCTGACCCATGAGGGGGGCTAGGTGGGTTGGTGCTCCCTCCTTGAGAGGAAGTGGGTCCCCTGCTTCCGTGTAAAGGAGAGCGAGTGAATAGATGACCTTGGGAAGTTGACCCAAGTAATGTAGAACCAAGAAAAGATGATCCTAAGATAGTAGCATTCACAGGAGTGTGTGAAGGAGGTGCTGATGAGTGGGCGCAACCAGATACTCCCCCTAAGATAGGATGGAGGTTGAGAAAGCATCGTGAACGGCGAGGGTTCCGTGGTTCCCCTATGATGTCAGACTAGCTGTGTGAATGTGTGGAAAAAATTGGTGAGAGTAATATAGAAACAAGAGTCTTTGTGTTGAATGTTTACACAATATATATATCCAAATCAAACTGTAATCAGATGTGCATCATACATAAAATGAGAAAGAATCATATATGTGGGTAAGTGGGTTTTGTATGCATGGGGGAATAAAAAAGAAAGCAAATGCTCGTGTCCTAGAAGACGTAATGTCCTTCCTCTCAAATAGCACTGGACCTTCCAATAGTACTCAACAGTGGGGTCTGAAGTCACCCGAAGAGAAAATAGTGGAGGATGAAATAATTGGTTATAATGAGGGGTAAAGGGGGCATATCCTGAAAGAGCGGGAAATATTTCCCAATAGCTACAAAAAATCCAATCAAGGTGCAATTGCAGCCCACAATTGCCACTTGGGTAGATGTCCTAATTTTGGTCACTAGGTACCTCAGTCAAAGTGTGGCATTTAGATTTTCGGCCTAAGAAATGGGTCATGAGCTGGATCCCGTCCAAGAGGTGGGTGCCTTAAGGGGGGACGCACAGAAAAACTAGACCTCGGCCTTCAACTCTTCACGAGTATCTCCCTGCCTTATGGTGATTGGAACACTTGACTTGGAGGATTTTCAGTTCCCTATTTGACAACCTCTATGTTTTGACAATGTGAGAACTAGATAACGGGGAATTATTTTGATGCTTATCCCCGAAATCCTGCCTAGACTAAAAAAATTCTTTTGGCACCTCCTGTGGAGGAAAACTTAGTGAGTTTTTAGAAATATTTTAGATGTAGTTGTTTTGGGAGGTTGGGGGTGCAAACCAACCTCGTTGATTAAAAGTGGGAGTGGACAGTCCTGTCAAGAAAAGATGGGGTATTTTCGAAATCCCTTTTGAGGAAACTTACTTTGACCTCCACGTTTCAAAAAAAAGCTATGTGAGTGATAAGTGACTTTTGTGTGTGAGTGAAAGTGTGACAATTTTTAGTGAATTAGATGTCACCTTGCTGCATGTGGACTTTGCTCGGTCCTTACAAGAGTTTGATTACCTAATTAACTAAGTGCCTTTGGTACAACCTTGCATAGTTCAAAAGCCCTAGGAAGCTAGCATGTGGACATGTGGATTCGTTATTATCCTTTAACTCCCTATTGTGATGTAATCTAAGAAAAGATTGAAACTATCCTAGATTGAACATGTGGGCTTGTATGGGACCGTTACAAACCTTTAAACTTCCCTATTGTTTAGATCTAAGAAAGAAAAAATTCAAACACTACCCTATATTTGTAGCATGTGGGCATGTATGGTCTCGTTACAATATTAAGATGTGTTTCAAAAAGAAAACTAAGAGGGGTCCCAAGAAGGGTCATTGTCCTCTCCTAAAGGTTTTAAACTTTGTTAAGGGAGATGAAATTGTTTCACAATCTTTTTCTGATTCTCAAGGTCGCTTGGAAGTGCGAGAGAAGAGCATACTAAGTGATTGTTACTCAACTTATAGTCCCAATGTAAGTTAAATGTGATTAAAAATGATTTCCACCTTATCTTGTGAGTCAAAACAAGCCATCCATGTGGCAAAAAGAAAATAAGGGAAATTGATTTTATCCTCCTAAGTGCCTATGTGTGTTTGACTAACCCCTTTATATGATGAGGGGATTAAGTGTGGTGCAGATTTACAACATGATTGACATCATTTTTAAGAGGGCAGATGGCCTTCCCCACATTTCAATCAACTTACAATGTGAAATTTTTCTCAGATGCGTGGGTCCCAGTGGAGACAGAGGCACACAGAGCGCATGCACGTGAGCAGAGACAAGCTAAAAAGTGCACGTGCGCAGAACATAAACATGATTCAAGTGCATGGGTGCACGATGCGCGTCCGTGGGTTGAAAAACCCGCGCATATGTGGCACATGGTCGAGAATGAAAAAACCGAGTGGATTTCTCTCAATTCAACTTGGAATTGGCTGATTGGCAGGTCGGCTTAGGCCAGTTAGTGCACCTTCAAGTTAAGAAAACTAAAAGAAGAGAAAAATAAACCCAAATGAGGTAGGAAATTGATACCTTTCCCCAATGGAGTCGCCAATCTGTTGCGCCTCTTTCGTCACCTTGGTGAGAAAATAAGAGGTGCTTGCAAGCTCAGTTGGTTCTGCTGAGCAGGACAACTATAGAGAAAAGAGTTAGAGAAATAAAAACAAAACTATAATCAAGGATTAAACTAATAGATTCAATAAAAACTAAAATCATAAGCATAGGGACATAGAGATAACAAGAACAAAAATACCCATATCACCAATGTTTGAGGCTGATCTATTGATGAAAACAAATCACCAAGAAGAAAGGGGACTATGAGTCCCTTCTTCCTCCAAGGGAAGGCTCTTGGACCCTCACTAGTAGCTCTTCTTACAAAAAAAAAAATGGAAAATGGTGATGAAAGAACTACTTACAAATCCACTCAATGGTGAGATGGATTGTATAATGTAATGGTGCCAAAGTGCTCTTGTCAAGGATGGAGTCCTTAAAACAATATAGGCAACATAACATTACTTTGAATTCCTTGAGAAAATGAGGTGCATTCATGGATTTTTATAGCATTGCATTGGGTTATTGTGTAACTTCTTTGTAGTGTGAAAAGTGTCCATTTAGGGAATTATTAGGTCTTTGACCAACCCACCAGTCAGATTTAGCTCATATTTGAGGGTCAAATCGGCTTGGGAGCTGAACCATAAGTGGTTGGGAGGCCGACCACTTTCATAAATGCACTGTTTAGCAGGTGCACAGATTTTTGCAGTAACAGTCACGCATCGTGTGCATATGTGTGCTTTCTACATTCCTGTTATGTGCATGTGCACGTGCGCCCAATGTCTGCAAAGTGCTCTTCAATTTTTCACTACTTTGTATAGTTTTTTGACCTTTTTGAATGTTGTGGTATTAATTTAGTTTCATGAATGACTTCATTACTGATTGACGATGCCGAGTTCTTGTAACCATGTGCAGATGAAATTTCAGTGATAACATTGAGGATATCACTAAGGACTGGTCAACAGACCATCTTATTCTAGCATACCCTATAGAGATGTCTGACCCTGACATCCCAGAGACCACTCACAAAGAACATGATACACCCAGACCCAGTAGAATGAAGAAGACCGAAGAGGTCCAAGACTTAAGCAATGCCTTAGGAAAGACTGCTTCTGTATCACCTGAACAAGAGGGTGATGATGAAAAGATAAATGGCCTAGGAACTGAACATAAGAAAGGGGAAGTAAAACTGCATAGATATGAGACCGATTATCTGAAGAAGAGGAAGGTTTCTCCCCCGAAACCTTCTTCCCAGAAGAAATCAAGAGCAACCATGACCAATATGAAGACTATTCTCACTACCAATGATTTTGAATTCATCATAGCAGCCCTGAACGATGCTTCACTGGAAATCATGGAGAAACAAGAAGCCAAGCAGGAGGAAATGTACAACAGAATTAAGGTCGAATTCTGAGGGGTACATCGGGCCCTTCAGTCTAGCCGCATAGTGTCCACTGCACCCTTTACATCAGGAGAACCAGAGTTGGGAGATGAACCAACCCAACTCCATCGACTAGTTGATGCAGTTGAATCTCGCCTTTGTCACACAAGAAGAAACAAAACAAGCCACCCAGGCCTTGAAGCAAGTGGAAGTCACAATTGTAGAACAACATAGAATTTTAGAACAGGAGAAGGTTGCTCTCTAGGCAAAGTTTGAAGAAGAGAAATCACAGATGCAACAAGAAAAAGAACAGTTGCTCGTAGAGAAACTCGAAGTAAAAGAAGTAGTCAATAGAGCACTCCACTCTGTGAAAATATTAGAACCATAGGTAGAATAACAATTCATGAATCAAGGAGAGAAGCTCACAGAAGCTATCCAGCATCTAGAACAACGAATAGAAGACTTAGAGCTCTGCACCATACCAGACACCCCACAGGATGTAAGGGATCAAAGAGAAGCAACTTCTTGAAGTGCAGTTGAAAGAATAAAAGTCCTTGCGCTAGAATGCAAGGAACTTAGTGATCGAAGTGCCTAGACATATGAGTGACTCACTGAGAATCCATAATTGAAGGCATTGGAAACACAACTATAGGAATAAAAGAAACAAGCAGAGACAATACAGGTGTAGTTGAAGCCCCTATTATCTATGGAAAAAATGAAGTGATCCCAAGAGCAACACATTACCTAGCAACAGGTCCACACTATTCAAAGAAGAGTTATGGAAGTAACTCAGAGGCTCCAACCTGTACAGGATGAGAGTTACCAACTATTCAAAGAGATCGAAGGCAGAAGAGAGAAACTAGAGAAAGTCATCATTGCAGCTAAACATCACCTAAAGGGACCTGTCAACGAAGCAGTCATACAAGAGTTTGCTAAACAGGAGGTCGTAGAACAAAAACAAGTCGAAGAATATTGCGCCAAGATTGAGGATTTTGAAGCAGAAATAATTATATCAGAGTGGCTCAGGACAAGTCATAGGTGAGTGTTGGGGGCCTATTTTCCCTTGACCAAGTTTTGAGGATTCTTGGTCATGATTGACCTATTTTTGGGACCTCGATAGGCTATCGAAGGTGGAGCACAAGACGATGTGGAGATCATGGGATCTCGACCCCTATTAGGGATCTTTTTGGTATTCAAGATTATGTAATGGGTATGGGATGATGACCCATGGGTTTACCCATGCTTAGGCCTATTTTGTAATGTATAAATAGAAGAGGTGATGTAAGCGGAGTCAGTTGCAAGTTGTGTTAAGTGCAAATGATTGTAAGAGTCTTGGTGTGTGTTGTATGTTGAGACTTGTAGAGATAAGTGCAAGTCGTTTGTAGTGCTTTGTGTGCAGACTGTGGAAGGCTCTGTGCATGTAGTTGATTGACCAAAGATAATAAATAAGACAAATATTTGGTGGATGTATCCCGAGGGTGGGGGTAAACCACGTACATGTTGTGTTTATATGCTTTGTGCGATGTATTGATGTATCGATGTATTGCTTTCTTAGTGCTTAAATATAGATGAATGATAGATAGATCTATTGATGTCAAGTGCTTAATAATATGGATGGATGTTATATCTGACTTATGTACACATGCTTAGTGCTTAACTACCTTAGATCTGAATGAATATTGCGTTGTTCTATAATTATGGTTTTACTCACGATGTGAATAAAGGGTTAAAGACTGATGAATATTGATTGTTGAGTGTTTTTTTAAGTGTTAGAATCACATATCAGTGTCCCAGCTAAGGTTGCATATATCTGAGTCCTACAACCACCCCTTCCTCTACCTCAGGTGAGACTTCATCTGCTTCGCAGGTGTTGCCGAAAGGGCCAGTAGTTAGGGTTTTTTTGGTGCATTGTTGTAGCGTTAAACCCTGGGTATTACCCTATGCCAACATATAGGCACCCTGGGTAGGAGATGGAATTTATTGGATAGAGGCGGGAGCTCTCAAAAAATCAGAAGTATTTTCTAGAAGGGAAAAACCCCTTTTAACTATACCAAGGTTCAAGATGTAGACAGAGCGAAAAAAAATCTAAAATCTAATCAATTCTCTATACTACCCCAAACATACCAAAACCAATGTATAGAAAGAAAAGAGAGAAGAGATTGGGTAACTATACCTCTAATCCCACATCTGGTGATGATCTCCTCGCCTTTGGAAGTTCCACTCACTGCACGTCTCCTCCCAAGGATGACCTGCATCCAATAATAGGAAAACAAGGAACTACAAACATGCTATTCCATATATAAGTTAGGGTTAGATATTATAATGTCAATTATAAATCAATAAAAGTAATCAAGACACCATCATTTGGGAGAGAAAAATGTGATTCTTTTATTCATAATACAAATATTATACCTTACAATCTGAGTCGACCACCGTTCTGTGAACCTGGTCCGAGCTCCTCTTCACCATGCTCCAAGTGCACCTTGTATGGACTTCCTCTCTCAAAATTATGATCTCTTCTATGGAAGGTAATGGGTTAAATGGAGGAAGAAGGGGTTGATGAGGGAATGTTGAGGCAATTTCGCACAAAATGCAACAATATCTTGGGCAAGGAGGGGAAGTGAAATCGAGTAGAGTTTCACTGTTCTTATGCTTAGATTTGAAATGATACCCCAAAACCTAATTTTATATGAACAAAGGGTGGTTATTCGGTTGGGTGACGGGCTATAACAGGTGGATTAGTTGGGAAACTTCCAATATCCCATCAATTTATATTAATTCCTTGCAACTTCTTTTTTTTTTTGCAAATTTTGCAAGTATACACGGGATGTAATGGTGCAACATGAGTATGCAAGTGAGATGTAGTGGTGAAGAAAGCATATGTACGTGGGCTGTAATGGTGCATGACACATACATCTTCCAAAAAAATAGTTTTTTAAGAAGAGCTTCTCAGTAGTTCTTTGGAAAAATATTCAAGTAAGAGGGCCAAGACCATGTAAGCACAAGTAGGGAATTTTAGGAATATAATATATGCCCCCTAATGTATGAGGTCAGAAGATAAACTGATGGATGAAATACATTACAATATCTTCACCAATGTACGAAATCGTGTGAGTCCAGGACTAGAGTTTGGGAGGTGACATCTGAAAACAACAATTGTCTCTTCAAGGCGGGAATACCCATGCTTAAGATTAAATAAATCATGGTTGCAAATAAAGTACACTGCATATCCATTTCATATAACTATATAAAGTGTAGTCGCGAGCAATACAAAGCGTATCTACATCTCAAATCAGTCGAAGATATACAATTAGAGTATCCATCTTCAAGAAGTTGGTGATGCCCGATGGTTGGAGTGAAGGCCTTCAAATCTCAAGAAACAAATTTAAGATATTCAAAACTTAGGTAGGAGTAAAATATGAGTGTATAACTCACTATCTTGAGGTCTTCGACGACTCATCTGGAAAAGAGATGAGTATCTCGATGATCAGGCAAACAACTTCGTCAATTTTGAATTAGTACTTGACTAGACTCTTGAGATGCCCGACTCATGAGGTTAAGAGACAAAATACAGAAAGGCCGATTCAGGTTGGGTGAAACTTCCCTTGGAAAAAAGCACGAAAGATGATCAGACTAAGGAAGCATGACATTGACATAAGTTCACAATGCAGGAGGCAACACAAACTCTCCATCTGTTTGGAAGAGCAACCAAAGAAAGGAGGACACAACTCTATGTAGTGAGAACAAATTCTTAAGGTCATACTAGATCCCAATGCTTGACGAACAAACATAAGGATGTGCTTTGTCCAAGGGAAACTCTTTGTGTTGATGAAAAAAGAATACATATTTCTCATCCACTCTTTTTGGAATATTTTATTTTTTTGTCTTTTTCAATTTTTTAAGAGCTTGAAAAAGAATAAAAGAATGTTATTTTACAAAGGAGGAACGAGTGTCACAAGCAAGCATACTAGTTCCAAGCGCAAGGAACATACTATTGCTCAGAGCAAGGAGACATGTGCAGGAAAAGGACACTCGGGGAAAATTCTTCCATGGGTCAAGGTGTCAAGTCGCAGAGGAAAAAAGTGCTACAAGGCTTGCATATAAGGCATGCTTCAAAGGTTCGGTTGAGAGAAACATGTAGCCGACATTAGGCCAAATATGCAAAGATGCAAATGCGATTAAGAAAGATAAAATGAGACCCCATTCCATGTAATTTTTACGATCCCAAAGAAGGCAAGCTCGGTATTTTTTTCATTTTTAGAGAGTCTAAAAAAGCATAAAAGACAACTCCAGGGAGTAGCTTTTTCGGAGATAGTCTAGTTAGTTTAAAAAAGGGGTAAAATTGCACTGAAAATATGTCTATTCAAAACCATTTTAACTAGTGTGGCAAAGACAAGATCACTCAGAAATCTTTTCAATTTTAAGGAGTCTAAAATGAGCTTAACCATGGACTCATAGCCTTTTTCTAAGTTTAGTCTCCTTAGCCTGAACAAGTATAAAAGTTACCGAGGAGAACTCTCCTGACGAGACAAATATTCCAAGGCGTACCTTTTTCCACTATAATATATAGGCTGGAAAAAGGGTTAAACTCATGCCAGTAGATGTTCTTCTAGATGAATTTAACGAATGCAAAGGAACAAGTTCACTCCAAGATCATTTCAATTTTAGGGAGTCTTAAAAGAGATTAATTATGGACTCTGTGGGGGTTCCTTTTTCATAATTAATCTCTAAGGCCCAAAAAAGGTGATAAACAAAAACCAAGGAGAATGTTCCTTTTTATAAGATTTAGTCCCTCAGGCCCCAAAAAGGGTTAAAATTACACCTAAGATTACTCTTCTAGTGAATCGAAGTTCCTAGAGCATACCTTTATTCTTGGAATTGACTGTCCCGACCGAAAAAGGGGTAAAATATTGCCGGACATATGTTCCTTCAAATTTGCGTTTGGAAAGCGTGGAGGGAAACAATATCGCTCGACAATATTTTCATGTTTAGAGAGTCTGAAAAGGGATTAAACAAGACTCTAGGGGGTTAATTTTATTAGTTAATGTAGACAAGATCGAAAAGAATAAATATAGTCTCGTTGGATGTTGTTTTTGAATTGTAAAGCGAGCTTGAAAGACAACAAAGCGTGTTCATTTGTGAGTCCCTAGGGTGAGACCCAAAATGATGGTGTATCTGATGAATGAGGCTCAATATCATAATCATGATAGGACTAACAAGGAATCTCGAGCCTATAGTCATTACTGACAACATGAACGCCAAAATGCAAGAAGGATCTACCTAGGGCATCCATGTATAGGTAGGATCTACCACCTAATTATGACACTTCTAGAGCAACAATGAAGGTTTTGTGTCACACTTCTATGGGGATGATCCTATCGAAAAGTGGAAAAGACAACGAGATGTAGAAAGTGGAGGTGAAATCCTAACTTATATGCAAAAATTTTGAAAAAGTGACTTTTACCAAAGGATACCAAAAGTGACCCATCCCCCAAAAAAGTTACCAAAACAAAAGGAAAAGAGTACCATAACGTCCAATAAGAAACTCGAAATCAGAACCAAGTGATTTCCAAGCCAGGAAAAATGACAAAGGGGGTAAAAAAGTGGAAAAAAAGGCCAAAAAATTCTATAAATAGAAGTTGACATCTCATTTTCACCATTTTAGTTTGAAAATTACCAAAAAGGAGAAAAAAACCCTTTGCTAAAGAAGTTGATTGTGGGAGCTTCAATGGACGAAATGAACTTCTTCTTGAACCAAGTAAGTACAAATTCATCCCTCTTACATTTCAATACTTCTTTTATGCATTTAATTTGGTTTTTGAGGGGGAACTCTCTCCTAAAAAGAGAGAAAGGACAACCCATGTATGTACTCAGGCAGAAAACACTATGCTTGTCTACATATGCGACTATGGCCAATACAACCCGCATACACCATTAAAATGTTGGAAAAAATAAAATGCAGGAGCTAAATTCCTCCATTTTTTCCATGGAATAGGATGTATGTTCACTGAAGGGAGAGGCAACGTGAGGATATAGACATACTGGTCTGAGGGCGCAACCCAGATTACTGAATGTCCTTGTTGATTACTGGCACCCAGATGCAGAGGAATTCATGCTAGAGGTACGATCATTGGCTTTGACAACTGAGGATATATACTTCCTGACTGGCCTCTCGAGGAGAGGGTAACCAGTCAATCTGCAGACATTTCCCTCTGGGACTTTTAACATTGAGGACTACATCTAGATGTACTACGAGGCCAACACTGAGAAGGTAGTTTCTTAGGTTCCTATATATAAGATCACCATATTGACCCTTCAAGTGATATTTTTATTTATTGGGAGAAATACTGGATCTGTGTCCCTACACCAGGCTTCTCAGGCACACTTGTACTGTGCTATTTAGTGCCAGGAGGCACACATTTTTTACTGGAGAATGAGCATGCTTACATGCATGAAGAGACAACTGATAGAGTTTCGATAATGTAGAAAAAATAACTTTGGGTTTGGAACTATTCTGTGTTCCTTCTTCTTCAAGAGGGTTCCCAATCTTAGCCCTAGAGAGACTGTATGGGGGCATGTGGCCTCCTTTCCAGCAATATGTAGATGGGAATCATTGTTTCCAAGACAAGGGGGAGGGAGGACCAAAGAGGCCTTCGACATCAAGTTTTTTGACTGGTGGGAATGGTAGATTCTGACGATTGAGGACTACCCCTACGTCAGAATCAAATTTTCCAGGGATCCGCACATGCCCATGCTTCCAGGATAGGAGAGAGGAGAGATAGGTAATTTATTTTTAATTCTATTTAATTTTTAATTGTATTATATATATATAATTTTTATATGTGTATAGAGTATTGAATTTCGTGTATCTTCTATGTATATATGTGGGACAGTGCGCCCAACCGACTTCGCAAGGACTCAGCGACATCCTCAACCAGAGGCAGAACCAACAACAACAGGTGGAACAACAGCTACTGGGGGACCTCCAGCTGTTGAGGCTGAGAGGGTTTTTAGACAATTGGAGTGCAACCTCACTGCACTCACTGGCATAGTACACATGGTCAATATCGAGGATCTCCCACCTTCCATGCAACCTCATGTAGTGGTGGTGCTACGAATGTGGGTATAGCTTTTCCAACATTTAGAAAATGTTGTAATTCATTATGGTAGGTCCAATAGGCCCCAAGATTAGATAAGATCGACTTTTGATGAGCCGAGGGAACCACTCTACATGTTGTGTTTTTAGGGCATAAGCCCAACGATGTATACTGAACTTTATTTTTTGAGGCATTCGCACCCATCTATGTACTCGTAACATATTTTTGATATATATATATATATTTACATCTTATTTGTCTTATGGATCATTTTTTTTACAAATGTATGTACATGTGTATGTGTGTGCTTCTCTTTCTATGTATGTGCAACATGCCAATATAATATGAGATTAGCTAGAGTATCTATCATGTGATTAAATCTCCTAATAACATGGATATATGTAATGCAATCAAAGTAACGTTCTAAGAGACATACCCTAAGGAAACTTTGGTGCAAAGTAGGATCCTAAACGTGGTAAACTCCTTTCACCTAGGACACAACATGTTGAGAATATAGGTAGACCTGTAGGTGTGAAATTCCATGTGACAAAGCGTCACAAAGCAACTATATCACTGCACTGTACTTGGCATCATTGTTTGTAGCGTCACCTAGAAAAATACCTCCAAAAGATAGAAAATGGCCTCCTGATGGGGAAATCACCCAAGATATGGAAGAAAGCCTTCGAGTGTGTTGGATAACATCGTTTGTGAACCCAAAATACACCTTCGGTTCGCTTGACATCTTCCATAGTGAAAAAGAAGACATAAATAACTACACGTCCACAAAACAAAAAGAAAAAAACTATATAAGAAACTATACACATGTACAAGAAGTCACCGAGGTGACCAACCTAAGATTAATAATTCTTGAGGTAGAGCCCATTTCTAGGCTCCGCCAATGCATTTCCTTCAATATCAACCATACGGTCAATGCCTTTCTTCAAGACCTCTTTCACAATGAACGGTCCAAACCAGATGGGTTTGAACTTGCCTGCCCGTAGGGGATCTTTGTCTTGATCATAGACCAGGACAAGATCGCCTTCAAAGAAAATCCAAGGATTAATAGACTAATTGTACTGACACTTGAATCATTTCTTATGAGCCTCATTAGTCAAGGTTTCATCACGACACTTCTCATCGATCTGCTCGAGATATAGTAGGATTTCTTCAAGTAGTGACGTGTCTGGCAGTAATTCCACTGCCAACTTTAAAGATGAGATTTAACACTCAATAGGTAAGACTGCTTCCATCCTGTATATGATTTGAAAAGGTGAGAAACTAGTGGAAGTATTCACAAATGTTTGATAGGCCCACAATGTCAAGTACAACATCAAATTCCAATTACACTCCATCTACTGATCTTTCCACCAATGACCTGTCGTGTTAATGCATATTGAAAAGGGTTGAAAACGACAATGACAGTGGTATTGCAAAGAAAAATGTAATGCCAGAACCATTGGACATCATAAATTACTGCCAAAGAAAGCTTCTGAACATGATAATAGTTGAGTTTTCGCCCAACCAGGCCTTGAATAAGGTAATAAATAACATGATCCTCAAGAAAATCTTCGTCTTGAACTAATACCATGTCGATGGTCGACTCCGCGAAAACCAAATACAATAAGAAATATATGTTATAATCAGGAGGCCAGAGTAGAGGGGTAGACATAAGGGTGTGTTTCAATGCTTCAAAAGAGCATTGAGAGGCTTTTTCCCAACATAATAAGACTCAATTTTTCAAGAGACGCATAAACCCTTTAGTGATGTTGGCGTAATTCACGACAAAACTCCAAAGAAAGTTCACTTTCCTCTGTAAGATCCGAAGCTAGGGTATTGTGCACAGGGGAGGAAATTGAACTATCGTCTCAACCTTGAGAGGATCGACCATGATCCCTATTGTCGAAACAATAAAACCTAAGAGACGACCTAACGTCATGTAGAAAATGAATTTATTAGGATTCAAGCAAATTCGATAGTGGCAACATTGTTCAAATATTAGTCAAAGGTGAGCGGGATGATCATATCTCTTGTGAGAGAGTGATGCTAGATCATCTAAATATGCCTAGACTATATTTCTAAGGTCGTGAAAATAAAATGACACGGCCTACTAAAAAGTGGCTCCATCATTATTCAAACCAAAATGAATCTTACGATAGGGGAACGTGCCCTGAGGAAAAATAAAATATGTTTTATGCTAGTCTTCATTTTTTATCTGAATCTGGTTATATCCCAAGAAACCATCCATGAATGAAAATACCTCACATCCAACACATTCATTGTTGATCTGATTGATGAATGGGGTGGGAAAATTATCTTTCATACAGGCCTTGTTCAAATCGCGAAAGTTCATGCACATGTGAATTGTACCCTGTTTCTTATTAACTGGAACTGGGTTTGACACCCATTCTGTCAACTACACTGGGTAGATAAAACTGGATTTAAGTAGTTTTTCTACTTCATTCTTAATTGCTGCCACCTTTCAAGGATCCACCAAATGAAGCTTTTGTCGGACAGACTTGGCATTAGGATAAGTCGTTATTTCATGCTTGACAATTCTTGGGTCAATGCTTGACATTTCCTCGTAAGACTAGGCAAAAACGTCGCGGAAATCCTTAAATAACTCTGTATAAATTCGAATCCTTTCAGGGAAGCAGTCCTCTTTGACGAAAAAATTCTCCACAATGCTAGGGGTTCTAGATATATGTATGGGAATCATTTCATTGATACTCACCATATTACCCTCGACAAAAACTACATTCATAACCAGAGGATTAATAGGAGAAGACCTATCTCCATTCACGGTCGAAACAAATTCTCCTGCCTCTATTCGCCTTAACTCGGGAAGGAAGTAAGATATATGATGAAGATCATCCCAGGGTCTGTCTAAAATAGTCAATGCCTCAAGAATTGTCTCTTCAGAGGGAAAGAAAAGGTCTAAAGGATTTGTAGCGGCAAGAGAACCTTGAGCCCAAATAGGCTCGAGGACTAGATCTAACTCCTATGCAGGAGTCAGATCGGGGTCGACCCTAGGTTGTTTGGGGACAACTATATAAGATTGACAACTATATAAGATTCTCATTTTCGATTATGAGAATCCTTTTTTAATGCACCGTTTGGGATGTGATTCATCGTTTCTCCTGCTTTCCTCTCAATATGGAGAGGAGTCGGTGGGTTCCTGGCTTATTTTCCCTTTTCGACAGATTTCAACATTTTGTAATCTCTAGCCCTGGTTTCTATATGAGCCTCAGATTTCATCATGTAAACATTCATGATTGGATTATTACTAGTAGACGCAGGGGGTCCCTGGCTGCCCCTTTTCATGCTCGAGGATGATAAAGCTTGAGCCATGTTTTTCCCATGTGGAAATGGGTTCAACAACACATTAGGATGTTGCTGAACCAATAGTTTTTGAGCTTCTACAAGTCAAGGGAACAGATGAGTTGGGTGGTATTTCATGCAAATATTATAAGGATACTTCGACTTCCTCTTCTCTATTTTCCCCCCGCCGACATTGTTAGTAGTCTTTTTGTACCGTTTACCTATCTTGTTCCGTTGTTTCTTCTTTCCCTCAAGATGTTGGTTGGCCTTTGAGTTTACCAACTTCACACTATGTATGTATGACGTTTGGGTAGGGGGAGCAACTGAACTCAAGGTCTAACTCACCACAACCTATTGTATCAACAATTGTTATAATTGATTTGACAACAGATCAATGGAATTTCCTTATGTTGATCCCACAAAACTATTGGCATGGTGTCCAAATTTTTTCTTTTCCTTGTCAAGAATAGACCGCAGTGCATCTGGAAAAATCTCATGGAGCATGCCAGACTGAGAGTAGATCAGTTCAAGTTGTTTCACTCTCATTATCACCTCCTCCTCTAAAAACACTCCAGAAGTCGCTACGTCCTTGGAGATGCAAGGCACCAAAGAATTCAGGAACCACTCTAGTAAGAAAGATGAAGGGACCTGGACCTTAATCAATCTCTTTTGAAGCTGCCTTTCTCAGATATGATCAGAGATATGGTCAACCTTAGTTTCATCAAAGTTGGCCAACAACTCGATGCTGACATCATACATCATGGGTAATTGGAAATGGTTCAAAATGACCATCGCCAAGTCATTGAAGTAAGAATACCTTGAGCGATCGAGCTCAATATACCGTTTCATGGTACCCATGATAAGAGTGCGTTGAAAAGGCACAATTGGAAAGATTCATCTCACATTGAGTTTGATGAGCACCATAAGTGAAAGGTCATCATGTGATCACCTAGATCTTCATCAGGCTTGCCTTCAAATTTTAGAATATCTAAGGGAAACTTAGTCGGCATGGGGGGCCAAAGTGGATCGTGACAAATTAGGTTGTTGAGTAATCTTGATAGGTCTAGAAGATGTAGTGTTTCTAGAAATGATAGTTTAGGTTGATTACTATGTACAGGAAAATAGGGTCCTGGAGTTTGACTGACACTAGGTTTCTAGGAAAATTTGGACTGCTGGCCAGGGTTTTGGTAGAAACTGTGGCCTTGAACAACATGTAAGGTAGCTAGAGAGGTAGTGGAGAGGCCTAGAGGGCCCATAGTGATAATAGTGGAGTCCATTCAACGCAAGGTGGACTAGGTCCACTATATTATTAAATAAGGCTCAGTATGGTAGTTGGATATAATAAATGAGTAGTTAGATATAATAAATGTAAGAGGACTTATGTTTTCACAAGGGTAGACCCAGGATTCAATGATTCAACAACGCACCAAAAAAAACTTAACTACCGACCCTTTCGGCATTACCTACAAAGCAGATGAAGTCTCACCCGAGGTACAGGCAGGGGGGCTGTAGGACTGAAGTGTCTACAACCTAGCTGGGACACAAATCTGTGATCAAAATACTTAATGAAGAACTTAGTATTTAACATTCATTATTATTTAATCCTTTATTCACATCACAGGTAAAACCCTAATTACAGAGTGATGTAGTATTCGACAAGATCTATCACATCCAAGTACTTAACGCATAGAAATAGATGAGATCTAGCATTCATTCATATCACTAAGCATTAAAAGTTCATCTAGAATAAGAATTAAGAAAATAAATACACAAACACATGAAAAACATAACACAAAGCACCATAACACAAGATATACATGGTTCACCCCCAGCGTGGGGCTATGTCCACCAACTCTCTATCCTCCTTATTATCTTCTTTCAATCCTCTTACATGCACAAAGCCATAAGTCAACTCCACATAGGATAGGAGATTTGCAAGCACCTTGCTAGATCCTCCTTCCTCCATCTTGGCACAGCATAGAGCCTTCTTACAATCACTTTCACTTAGCTCTGCAAGTTATCAACACACAGTATTCATAGAGCCTTTACAACTAATCACACTTAGATCACTAGCTTACAACTGACTCAACACCCCCTTACTTACATCACCTAGATACTTATTTATACATTAAAAAAGGGGCCTAAACATGGGTAAAACCATGGGCAGACATCCCATACCCATTACATAAACCCTAATCCAAAAAATCCCACAAAAGGGGGTGAGATCCCATGATCTTTTCTTTTCCTGGCGCTTCATCTTAGACTGGCTTGTCGAAGTCCCAAAAATGGTCAAACACGACCAAGGTTCTCGAAGTCCCAACACTCATCTGTGACTCATCTCGAGTCACTTTGATCTGGGAAACTCTGCTTTGAGTCCTTGAGCTGCTTTGACCTGCTGCTTCGCCAGAGCCTCCTACTCGGTGAACTCCTGAATAAATTTCTTGGTCACCGGTCCTTCCAATCGTTGTTACACCATGGTGACTACTTGTTCTAGTTGAGCACCTTGTTCCTCAATCTCCTCAAAAAGTGTGCAAGCTTCATCCTTCACTGGTTGTAGCCTCTGGGTCACTTCCATGACTTTACTCTAGATGGCATGGACTTGTTTCTGAACTGTGCGTTATTCTTGTGACATTTTCATCTTCTCGACCACATACAATAGCTTCAACTATGCATTTACTGTCGCTACTTGTTTCTTAGATTCCTGGAGATTTGAGTCCAATTTCCTTAGATCTGGGTCCTCTGTAAGGCACTCATAGGTATGCGTAGTGGAGTTTCTGAGTAGCTTACATTATGAGGCCAATGCCTTGATTCTTTCTACTATGCTCTAGGTAGTTTCTTCTCTCTGGTCTCACACTTCCTGCAGATTGCTTGGAACTACTTGCAGTTCCAGTTCTACCACTCTTGCTTGAAGCTGTTGAATATCTTCAACAACCTTCTCCACTTGACTCTCCACTATGTCTTATTCTATCTGTGCGAGGCCCAACATAGAGTGAAGTTCTTTGGTGAATGCCTCCTTGACTCCCATATGCTTTGTGAGGTGTTGTTCTTTTTCCTTCTGGATATGCGCTTTATCCTCTGCAAACTTCTCCTAGAGTTCATCTTTCTCTTGCTTTGCAATCTGACGTTTCTTTAAGGATTCCTCCTTTTCTTTCTTTAATGCCTCTATGACCTTCTCCTTTTCTTCCTAGACCTGATGAAGGAGATCCTATGTCGAATATGCTAATCTGTGTAGCTGGGTAGGCTCATCTCCTACTTCTATGATCCTTGATGACAATGATGCATTAGACACTGAGCGGCTAGAATAAAGAGCCTGTTGTACCTCTTTGAGCTCTGCCTCAATCCTTTCAAACATTGTCTCATTTTTGGCTTCACTTCATTGCAAAATGTCCTCTGAGGTATCTGAAACAACGACAATGATGAGGTGAATATCATCTATTGTGAGCATAGTCTGAAATGGAGGTTTATTTTCTTTTGACTTGTTTCACGATGAAGGTTTCTTCGGGGAGCCATTTATTTTCTTGTATGTGTTTGTATCTGTAAGGGTATTTTTAGGTGGTTTCACTTCTCTTGGTTCCTATTTTTATTCTTCCTCTTCATCCTCTTCTTTGTCTACTTCATCACCTCCTCCTCCTTTAAGTGAATCTGGTGGAGTTTCCTTTGATGCGTTGTTCAATTCCTGTACCTCTTCCTTATTTTTCTTCCTACTGCTGCTTGGTCCATCATACTCTTCTCGAGTGACCATAGGGTTTCCCATGAGGTCAGGGTCAGAGAGTTCTTCCTGATCGACTGGTACAAGGAACTTTGTAGGCCATTCCTTGGTTATTTCTTCCATGTCCTCCTATGTGAGTTTGTAATAGGACTAGAGCTCTTCCTTGTGTTTGTCCCCATGCATAGTGATGTAAATGAAATTCCTATCTATGTGGAACTTCGAAAGTGGCATGAAAATTTTCATAGTTTTTGGCATCATGCGAGGGAAAGATTCAATGGCCCTCTTCAACTGTAAATAATATGTGTGGAAAACCGCATTGGATCTCCATTGTTTTTTCATATTGCTCAAATACCATAGCGTAGTGAGATTCACGACCAGTGGTTCGAACGACTCAATTTCAGGGAAGGACACTCCTTCTAGCATCTCCCAAGCAATGAAGGCAATGAGAATCAACAAATAGTTAAAATGAAGCTCGTAGCCCTGGTCCTGTGCTTCATGAAAATCTTGCTCCAACTGGTTGACAAGGTAGCTCACTCAGTTCATTTGCATCCCTTCAACGCATTTGCATGTGAGGTCGAAAATGAACCCCATGACCTTCGTTGGTCTGTTCTTCCTGACAATCTTACCAATGATCAACTGGAAATCTAGGCACACTGCACCATACTATATGGAGGCTACCTTGTATCCCCGTTTCCATTTCTCTACATCACCATAATATTATTTTATGCGCTACGCCAGTGTGCGATCTACAGCCTTCCTTGGGTAAAAATCCTGAGGGTCGGGCCCTTGCATGCTCAATCCGGTGATCTGATGGATGAACGCCAGATCTACAATGATTCACCGATCAAACCATAGGTAACCACCATGGTAGCATGACAAGAGGAGTTTAACACATGGGTTAATGTCCTAATGTCTGCCGAAGTGTGGTATATTCATCACATTGAGGATGGTTGATCTTTCGATGTCCATGGTCCATGACTAGCTGATTATATTCGAATTCTTCCTCATTTTCTTGGTCAAGTACTTGTGTGGTGCGATCATGCCATAGTTCTTGCGGTCTCCTAATTTTAATTCATTGATATTTAGTGTCATAATCTATCCTAATTGCAGTCCAACTGTGTGTATCCCCTTCGAGAGGTATGCAGTGACTAGTGTATATTCGAAGTCCCTAGGGATGCTATCACGAATAACCATGATAGCCAGAGGTAGGATATAGTAGAGAAATATTTATGGGATGCACTTTTCATTTTCCAAGTCATCAGGATGGCCCAGATCAACGTGTAGTCAATGGGGATTCTTGCACTCCTATAGTCGATGAGGCCTGTACTCCTGCAGACAGGACCTTCTGATCCATGAGGTCTATTAGGATCTCTTCGATGGGTTTCTCTATTGTGATATGGTCACTCAAAATTCATTCTCATGATCAAATGTTTCAGATAGTTGGACAAATTCTCAAGGTAAGTAGAATAGGTGGTGAGGTCTCAATAAGCACTATGCAAAAGAAATTAATTTTGTGTGGGCTCAGATAATCATAATTTGAAAAAGTGTCCATGGTAAGACATTCGACGTGTTAAATAGATAAAATCATAACAGATTCCTCCAACAGGAAGGAATGCCTCATTCAATACAGTTCCATCCATTATGGCATGGTCCCAATGGTCCAATGGTGAATTTTCTGGAAATAACTACATTTCTATCCATTCTGGAGCATCGTTCTAATGGTTGGGACGCCTCCAATAGTCATATTTCTTCTCCGTGGCAAAGTTACATTCGGTACTATTCTCCTATTCTGGCGAGGTTCAAGTTCTGGAAACCTTCCTTCTTCAAAGTCCTTTCTGGAACCTCCTGCAATTTTTCTAGCTTTGATTTCTTCTTACTGAGCTTTCTAGCTTTATTTCTTGTGATATGCGTCTCTGGAGTCCTATTTCCATTCTTGTTTTTATATTCTCTTATTATAGTAACTTCACACTATTGAGGATCTTTCATAAGGTTCGAGGATAATACTTCTTCTCTTACTGTTTCTGGAGTAGGTGTTCTACTCTCCTACATGGATAAGGTCTTTAAGCCTTCTTGCGTTTTGTCGAATTCAACAACTAAGTCTCTGGCCCTTAGTTTCTTCAATTTGTCCTCTTCTTCTATTACGTGTGTTATTATCTTAGCCATGAAATCCCTTAATTCTTTCTTTTTCTTTTCTATGGCTTCTTTTTCTTCTCTCCTTCGGATCCGATCTCTCTTGATCCAAGTCTTTCCTAATAAAATTGCAAAAGGGGTGTTTTTCTCAACAAACTTAATGACCTTGAATTATTCTTCTGTCGATGTTCCATGAGCACTCATGGGTACCTGAGTAATTCTTCCACATAGGGTTATAATCTTTCCTTTAAACAATCCTATTCCTCCAAATGAAGGAATCATAGAAAGTTTTCCCAAAATTTCCCAAGTACTTTCTATCATAATGTTCACCTGTGTTTCTGCATCCAATAGACAGTCTATGTCGAATTCTTCTATTCTTGTTTCTATACACTCTTTCACTTTTAAGATCTCTAATAAACTGATGTCTTTGTGATCATTCAGTGTTTCTTTCATCTATAATAATATACCCTTGTGTTTGCACCCAATTCGTCACTAGGTGAGCAAATAAAGGGTGCTTACATGCCCTGTTGGGTCTTCTAGAGCATGAAATCTGTAGAGGAAAGGGTTAGAGAAATAAAAACAAAAACAATAAACAAGAATTAAATAAAAACAAACTAAAACTATGAGCATATGAAAAAGAAATAATAAACATAATGGACCAATATCACCAATGTTTTTAGGCTGATCAATTGATGAAATCCAAAGCACAATGAAGAAAGGGAACTCTGGTTCCTTCTTCCTCCAAAGGAAGGCTCTTGAGGCCCTCACAAACTCGCTCTCCTTACAATGAGAAAATGAGAATGATGGTGAAAGAACTCAAAGCATATCCACTCAAGAGAGTGGTGGATAGCTCAATGAAATGGTGCTAATGTGTTATTGTCAAGGAGTGAGTCCTTAAAACAATCTAAGCAACATAACATTACATGGAATTCCTTTAGAAAATGATGGTTCTTCATGGGTTTTTATAGCATGGAATTGGGTGATTATGTAACCTCTCTGGAGTGTGAAAAGGGGCTCTTTAGGGCTCAATTAGGTCTTTGACCAACCCACCATGCAGATTCAGCTCAGATTTGATGTCAAATCGGCTTGGGAGCTGATCCATTAGTGGTTGGGAGGCCGAACAATTTCAATAAATGCGCCGTTTAGCAGGTGCGCGGGTTTTTCGCCCAACAGTCATGCATCGTGCGCTTATGTGCGCATTGTACNTAAATGCGCCGTTTATCAGGTGCGCGGGTTTTTCGCCCAACAGTCATGCATCGTGCGCTTATGTGCGCATTGTACATTGTTGTTATGTGCATATGCGCATGCACCCAGGTTCTGTAAAGCACCCTTCAATTTTTTGGTCATTTTGTATAGTTTTTGCCCCTTTTGCCATGCTTTGGAATTAATCTTGTGCCATGAATGACTTCTTTCCTGTTTTGACGATGCGGAGTTCTTGTCGCCATGTGCAGACGAAATTTCAGTGATAACAGATGCCCCCTGATGGATGAGGTTAGGAGCAAAACGTATAGCCGAAATCCATCAATGTTTCTTCTACTGATAATGGTGTTGCAAGGGAGAGTAAGAGTGGGACTGTGTAGAGAAATCCTTTGGAGAAGAAAGGAACCAGTAGAACCCGACCTTCCATAATGTGCGTAATAATATACAAGTGTGTACAAACGAGGTGGGCATGCCCCCATGCTCGTGTAATGTAACTCTAAGAAAAAATGACTGAAGTGTTGGTGCAGACGACTGCAGCACCCTCGAGGGAGGTAATGATAAAGGCAAAAGACAATTCTGCAAAGGAACATACTCTGAACAATAGGCAATGATCGCGGTAACAAGTAGCGACGATGATGCGGGCATTGAGGGCCCTACCAAGTTCAGAGGTCTTCGGCAACTGATAATAAAAACTGCAATAGTCGCAAAGTAAGACCCACCATAACATGAGAAAGTGTTGGCGTTGAATGTTATGGGGGTCAACGACATCAGGGAGCAATGGTGTTTCCCCCTGTGCCATCTGAGATCTCTCATTGAATGGAAAATGAGAATCAAGATACTGTCACCCTTCTAGAAAATTGTGCTGATGTCGACAAAAGGGGGACGCAACTCCTAGAATAAAAAGGGCTCCATGGAATCTACTGAGGTGAGGAAGTGGCAGAGGTACATGGACGTAGTCAAGAAGTGGGAAGACTCAAGACTGCCCTTGGTTGGAGGGTGTATGATATAAGGCGTGGCCGCAATCATGTGACAAGATCAAGTGTCAGGGGGATGACAAGACCAGGGATAAGTTGTGCCAGAGGTAGGACAAGGTGAACAAATTCAGAGGATAAATGGTAAGTGACTTGGGTAGTATTTTGAAGATATAGACGATGTCAGTGAGGATAAATGAGAAGTAATGCTCCATCCAAGGGTGACATGGGTTGCGTGTGGCCAAAAGGAAAGCAGGTTGCCAATGGTGATGACAAAAGTAAATAACTGGAAATAAAGGCATTTGTACAAGAAATAATGAATAATTGTGGAAAAATGTACAAATACAGAAATAGGTGCCCCAGTGTAAAATGAGTGCCCCAGGGAGGGAAAAAATTTCTTGGAAAATTGATGAAGGGTGGGGGGGCCATTGGTGACTTTCTGCATGAGGTAGGTGAAACGAAGATAGGTTCGCAGATGGGCAAACTGATGGTGGATGAAATGGTGGGTTCATGATCCTGTGGAGGTGCA
>JZKD02S0036718.1:394807-418176 GCA_000966675.3 Picea glauca | reverse complement strand
ATGTGTGAGTTAATCTAGAAAAGCATGAAACTATCCTAGATTGAACATGTGGGCATGTGTGGGCCCGTTACAAACCTTTAAACTCTCCTAGTTTTTTTATCTAAGAAAGCAAAATTCCAAGCATTATCCTACTTTTGTGACATGTGGGCATGTATGGATCCGTTACAAATCTTTAAACTCTCATAGTTTTTTGATCTAAGAAAGCAAAATTCCAAGCATTATCCTACTTTTGTGACATGTGGGCATGTATGGGCCCGTTACAAATTTAAGATATGTTTGAAAAATGAAACTAAGAGGGGTCCAAAAAAAGGCCTTTGTCCTCTCCTAAAGGTTTTTTGAAATTTTTGTTAAGGGAGATGAGATTGTTTTCGCAATCCTTTTCTGGTTCTCAAGATCGCTTGATGGCGCAAGAGAAGAGAATACTCAAGATTGTTACTTGCAACTTCTAGTCCCAAAATGTGAGTTTAGATGTGATTAGAATTGATGTTCAACTTAGATTTATAAACCAAAGCAAGCCATCCATGTGGCAAAAAGCAAATAAGGGAAATTGATTTGTTATCCACCTAAGTGCCTATGTTTGTTTGATTATCCCCTTTATAAGTTGAGGGGTATAAGTGGTGCAGTATTTAGAGCATGCATATCATCATTCTTAATAAGGGAAATGATTTTTCCCCACATCCAAGAGCTTACAATGTCAAATTTAGATCAAATGTGTGCCACCTAGTGCATACATAGGCGCACAGAGCGCATGGGCGCTGTCGAAATTGAAATAAAAAGCGCATGCGCGCAGAGGGAAACTGTTGCATAGGTGCATGCACGCACGATGCGCGCCTGTGGGGTGGAATAACTGCGCGCCTGTGACAAACGGCCGAGAAGAAAAATTTGGATGGATTTCTCTCGAATTTCTTGTGAATTGACTGGTTAGCAGGTTGATAGAAGCCGGTTTGTGAACCTGCAAGTTAATGAAATCAAAAGGAAAGAAAAATGAACCCAAATGAGGGAGGAATTGATACCTTATCCCCAGTATGGTCGCCAATCTATTTGCACCCAATTCGTCACTAGGTGAGCAAATAAAGGGTGCTTACATGCCCTGTTGGGTCTTGCAGAGCATGACAGCTGTAGAGGAAAGGGTTAGAGAAATAAAAACAAAAACAATAAACAAGAATTAAATAAAAACAAACAAAAACTATGAGCATATGAAAAAGAAATAATAAACACAATGGACCAATATCACCAATGTTTTTAGGTTGATCAATTGATGAAATCCAAATCACAATGAAGAAAGGGAACTGTGGTTCCTTCTTCCTCCAAAGGAAGGCTCTTGAGGACCTCACAAACTTGCGCTCCTTACAATGAGAAAATGAGAATGATGGTGAAAGAACTTAAAGCATATCCACTCAAGAGAGGGGTGGATAGCTCAATGAAATGGTGCTAATGTGTTATTGTCAAGGAGTGAGTCCTTAAAACAATCTAAGCAGCATAACATTACATGGAATTCCTTCAGAAAATGATGGTTCTTCATGGGTTTTTATAGCATGGCATTGGGTGATTATGTAACCTCTTTGGAGTGTGAAAAGGGGCTCTTTAGGGCTCAATTAGGTCTTTGACCAGCCCACCATGCGGATTCAGCTCAGATTTGATGTCAAATTGGCTTGGGAGTTGTTCCATTAGTGGTTGGGAGGCGAACCAATTTCAATAAATGCATCGTTTAGCAGGTGCACGGATTTTTTACCCAACAATCGTGCATCGTGTGCTTATGCGCACATTGTATGTTGTTGTTACGTGCATATGCGCGCGCACCCAGGTTCTGTAAAGCTCCCTTCAATTTTTTGGTCATTTTGTATAGTTTTTGACCCTTTTGCCATGCCGTGGAATTAATCTTGTGCCATGAATGACTTCTTTCCTATTTTGACGATGCAGAGTTCTTGTCGCCATGTGCGGACGAAATTTCAGTGATAACACCTTGTATTATTTCTAGTTCTTTGGCATATTCTTAGTCTCTTGAACTTCCTTAGGGTTTTCTTGTTTCATGTTCATCTTTGAAACTTTAGCAATCATTCTAGGGAAATCTAAAACTTCATGTCTAGTATCCTTACAATAAAGGCAGATATGACCTCTACTAGGGCATTCCTTAGCAATATGTCCCGGTCTTCTGCATCTATAACAAAGAGTCAATCCTCTCTTTCTCTTAAATGATCCCCAATCTTTCTTGTACTGCACACTGGGATCATAGTGATGAACCTATAAAAAATTATTTCTAGGATCGTGCATCCACTTGTTAGTCCAAAAATTCTTTCTATGTATAAGAATAACATATCTTTAACTATTTCTATCAGTTCTATTCATATCACATCTTCTTTCTTCTATCTGTACCCTAGTTTTTACACTAGGACAAAATCTATGAAATATACCTAGATCCATTCTTTTGAAACAAAAATTTCCAGTTATCTTACCTTTATCAGAGCACCAAGCTTTAAGATCTTACCTCTTTTCTTCAGATCAAACTTCTCTTCTTGGCACAGAGCTTCAAAATTTAGGTAGAGTACTACGCACTACAACAACATATCTACACACAAAGATTTCTCTTTTCCTCGGTTCCCAACAATCACAGTTTCAGGTCTTGGCAATGGAACCATTTGTTGGCACAGGGGCAGACCTAGGTTTAACTTCTTCAACAACGCACTAACAAAACCCTAACTATCGACCCTTTCGGTAGCACCTGCAAAGCAGATGAAGTCTCACCCGAGGTAGAGGAAGGGAGGTTGTAGGACTCAAGTGTCTACAACCTATCTAGGACACAGATCCGTGATCACAATACTTAACAAAGAAATTAGTAGTTAACATTCATTATTCTTTAATCCTTTACCGACATCACAGGTAAAACCCTAATTACAAAGAAGCGTAGTATTCGACAAGATCTAGCGCATCCAAGCACTTAACACAGAGAAATAGATCAGATATAACATTCATTCATATCAATAAGAATTAAAAATTTTGATCTAGGTAGATATTGGTGGCCACCCACCTTTTCCAACTGGCTCAAAACATTTTTCTGGCAATTTTGGCAATTTACTATTTTTAGCATTTTCAACTTCTGGGGCCATTTTGAGGGCCTAAATGAAGGTTTTTTGGGATCGATATTATCAATTATAGCTATATGAATGAATGATCCCCCAAAATGAATCTCCTCGACGATACCTTTCCAACAGGCTATCATACACCTAAAACGAAGATCGTATGCAAACGTTACGACCCCGAGAAGTTGATGTACTAACTTACCCAAATGGGGCTGACATGACTTTTGGCGCTTCATCTCCTAGGGTTAGTTTTTTGGAATTTCTATTTATGGTAAAAATGACTTCCGAGCCTCAATGTAATCATTTTCTTGTGAATGTGAGTAGCCATCACATCTCTTCTTAGAGATAAGCTACCACCATTCTAGTGAGTCTTTCACTCTGTATTTTTACAGTCTTTGTACATTTATTTCATTAATAGAAATCATGTATTACTTTATATTTGTGTTTATGGTTGCATCTATGATACCGTTTTATTATATTATTAGATATCTGTGATATCTCTATGCATTTCTTTATTATATCTCCACTCTCATTTCGTGCCAAAAATAATCCCAATCAGTGGTATCAGAGCAGGCTGCTCTTGATCATTTTTTCAGTCCATGTCCTCGATGAGGTCCGAGTATAGCAAGTTGGGTCTCGAGCTTGTCTCTCTTGAATACAATCACTCTCTCATTCCCAAGAGACCCTCCATGGTGAAAGAAAAGAAAAATGATGGAGCAGACAATCCTATAAATATGTTGCTTGAGCAAGCTCTCACGCGACAGAGGGACGAAATGATGGATAATGTTTCCCACATCCTTCAACCCCTACTGATAGAAACAGACGCATCTTAAAAAATAATCCACTTTGTAAGCACCTCTCCTTTCAAGGTACAAGTTAATTTTTTATATTCTCGTATTTGAAGGTTAGATAGACGCGGATGCCCTTGACAAATGGTTAAATCTATTAGAAGGTTATTTCTCTGTTCATAATTTTCCCGACAGAGAAAAGATCACCTTCACACTCCTTAAATATCTCCCCCATGCCAAACATTGGTGGGAAACTTACTGGGAGAAAATTTCCATAGAGGAGTCTGGAATATATGGGGTCGAGCTCACTTGGGAGTTTTTTGTGGATGCGGTAAAGGAACAGTATTACCCTGTTGGCAACTATGAGGGACAATACATGAGATGGACCACATTGCAACAAGAGAGGGGCCAAGAAGTTCTGAAGTTCACCAATACCTTCCATACGTTGCGCACCAAGTTGGGTGTCAAATACTCTGAACGACATTTTGTTATGAAATATCACAGGGATATACACAGATATATCCAAACTAAAATGGATTTTCTTGACATCTCATCACTCAGTGCTACTTATAGATATGTTGTTAAAATCAAGAAGAAATTTAAGCACCGGAAAAAGGGGAGTTCAGGTCTGCAAATCTGCAACACCCAAAGTATGAAAAAGATGACCCTAACAAATAGTCTCCCGAAAACCAATCCAAGACACAGGAAAAGAAGGGTCATGGGAAGACAAAGAAGGACACCGGAAAATGGTGTGATTTCCACAAAAGCCCCTATCACAACACTGGTGAATTTTTCTCAAAACATTCATTGGTGGCCGAGTTCAAACACAAGGAGTCGAACCCTGATTCAGAATATGATTGTGAAAATACTAGTATAGGATAGATCATCGATGCAGACCCCACTGTTATTGTCACAATTGCAATAATTCAACCAGAAGAACCAATAGATCCTAAAGAGGGAGAGCAAATTTTTCATTCATAGATGTGGGTGAAGGGGACCCCACTGCATTTTATTGTTGATAGCAGAAGCTGAAAGAACCACATCTGAGAAGAGGTCATCAAATAGTAGGGATTATCTACAACACCACACCCAGAGCCATACAACATCGGGTGGCTTCACCAAGGACTAGATCATCGTGTCATCCAACAATGTTGATTTTCATACAACATCCAACCCTTCATGGATGAGGTATTATATGATGTTTCCCCATTGGATGTTTGTGATGTTCTCTTGGGCCAACCATATATGTGGAAGCACCATGTTGTTTATGAGTCTCGACCCCACAGTGTCATTGTTTCTTTGGGGGTCATATCTACATAATACCAGAGGTAGTTCCAACTACTATCCCACCTAAAAGGTGATGCAAGGTAGTATATCATACTACAAAATCCATCTTCTTCACAATCTGTTCAAAAGGTGAACAAAAGGATACTGCAACCACTATAGCCTCGTCCCAAGCACCTTCTATCCAACAGAAGCAGAGTGACACGATTGTAGAAAAGTGTAAATATTCCTTCTACACAAAAGAATCTCATGTATCCATACTGGTTAAAAAGGTCCAACCCTTCAATCCACATTCTCGTGATAGCCTTCCACAAACTGAGTAGTGGGACATCTCTAGCATGGCAAGAAACTCACCAAGATTCAGATTCAACAAATGCTTTTTCCTCTCCCAAGGCACTCAATGAAATGGATAACATTGCTTCCTAAGGAGGGAGGATTAATATATGAGGATATCGGTGGCCACCCACATTTTCTAATTGGCTCAAAACAATTTTCTGGCAATTTTGGCAATTTACTATTTTTAGCAGTTTTAACTTTCGGGGCCATTTTGAGGGCATCAATGAAGGTTTTTATGGATTGATATTCTCAATGATAACCAAAGGCATGATTGAGCCCCCAAAATGAATCTCCTTGATGATTCCCTCCATGGTGGAAGAAAAGAAAAATGACGGAGCAGACGATTCTATAACTCTGTTGCTTGAGCAAGCTCTCATGCAACGGAGGGATGAAATGATGGAGAATTTTTCCCACATCCTTCAATGCCTGCCAATAGAAACAGACACAACTTCATAAAATGACCACTTTGGAAGAACCTATCCTTTCATGGTACATGTTAATTTTGATATTCCCGTATTTGAAGGTCAGATAGATGCAGATGCCCTAGACAAATGGTTAAATCTGTTAGAAGGTTATTTCTCCATTCATAATTTTTTTGATAGAGAAAATATCACCTTTTCACTCCTTAAATCTCTCTTCCATGTCAAACATTGGTGGGAAACTTACTGGGAGAAAATTTCCATAGAGGAGTCTCGAATATATGGGGCTGAGCCCACTTAGAATTTTTTTGTGGATGTGGTAAAGGAACAATATTACACTGTTGGCAACTATGAAGACTAGTACATGAGATGGACCACACTACGACAAGAGAGGGGCCAAGAAGTTCCAGAGTTCACCAATACCTTCCATACCTTACACACCAATTTGGGTATCAAAGACTCCAAATGAAATTTGGTTCTGAAATACCGCAGGGCTCTACATAGATACATCTAAACTGAAATTGATTTTCTTAACATGTCATCACTCTGTGCTTCTTATCGATATGCTGTTAAAATAGAGAAGAAATTTAAGCACTAGAACAAATGGGAGTTCAATTCTACAAATTTGCAACAACCAAAGTATGAAAAAGACAACCCTAACAAACAATCTCCCGAAAACCATTCCAGGACATAGGAAAAGAACATTCATGGGAAGACAAAGAAGGACACTGGAAAATGGTGCAATTTCCACAAAATCCCCTTGCTCAACATCAATGAATGTTTCTCAAAATAGTCATTGGTGGCTGATATCAAAGACAAGGAGACGAACCCTGATTCAAAATTTGATTCTCAAAATACGGGTAAAAGACAAATCATCGACGTAGACCCCACTGCTATTGTCGCGACCGCAACAATTCAACTAGAAGAACCAACAGATCCTGATAAGGAGGAGCTCCTTTTTCATTCATAGATGTGGGTGAAGGGGACCCCTCTACATTTTATTGTTGATAGCAGAAGCCAGAAGAATCGCATCTCAGCAGAGGTCGTCAAATAGTTGGGATTGTTGACAACACGACCCCCGTAGCCATAAAACATCGGGTGGCTTCTCCAAGGACAAGATCTTCATGTCATCCAGTAGTGTCGATTGTCATATGGCATCCATTCCTTCAAGGATGACATATTATGTTATGTTTCTCCACTTGATCTCTATGATGTTCTCTTGGGCCAACCATATATGTGGAAGCACCATGTTGTTTATGAGTCTCAAACCTGCAGTTTCATTATTTCTCTTGGGGGTCATCTCTACAGAATACCAGAGGTATTTTCGACTACTTTCCCACTTAAAAACTGCTGCAAGGTAGTATACCATACTACAAAATTCATCTTCTTCACAATCTTTTCAAAAGGTGAGCAAAAGGATACTGCAACCACTACAGCCTCGACCCAAGCACCTTCTATCCAATAGAAGCAGGGCGACAAGATTGTAGAAAATTGTATAGATTCATTTTGTAAAAAAAAATCTCATGTATCCATACTAGTTAAAAAGTTTGAACCCTTATAGCCACATGCTCGGGTTAGCCTTCCACAAACCAAGCAACGCGACGTCTCTAGCAAGGAAAACAACTCACCAAGATTCAGATTCAAAAAATGCCTTTTACATCCCCTCGGGCACTCAACGCAATCGATACCATTGCTTCCTAAGTATGTAGGATTGATCTAGGTGGATATCGGTGGCTACACAACTTTTCCAACTGGCTCAAAATAGTTTTCTGGCAATTTTGGCAATTTACTATTTTTAGCAGTTTTAACTTTCGGGGCCATTTTGAGGGCCTAAATGAAGGTTTGTTTGGATAGAGCTTCTCAATGATATACAAAGGAATTATTGAGCCCCCAAAATAAATCTCCTCGATGATACCTTTCCAACCATCTATCATACACATAAAACAAGAATCGTATGCAAAATTTACAACCCCGGGAAGTTGATGTACTAGCTTACCCAAATGGGGCCCACATGACTTTTGGTGCTTCATCTCCTAGGGTTAGGTTTTTGGATGTCTATGGTTTTTGAAATTCCTTTTTATGGTAAAAATTCCTTCAGGGCCTTATTGTAATCATCTTCTTGTGAATGTGAGTAGCCATCACATCTCTTCTCAGAGATAAGCTGCCACCATTCTAGCGAGTCTTTTACTTTGTATTTTTACAGTCTTTGTACATTTATTTCTTTAATATAAATAGTGTATTACTATATATCTGTGTTTATGGTTGCATATATGATACATTCCTATTATATTATTGGATATCTGCGATATCTCTGTGCATTTCTTTATTATATCTCCGCTCTCATTTCGTGCCAAAAATAATCTGGATCAGTGGTATCAGAGAAAGCTGCTCTTGATCATTTTTTCAGTGCATGTCCCCGATGAGGTCTGAGTATAGAAATTTGGGTCTCAAGCTTGTCTCTCTTGAATACAATATCTCTCGAATTCCCAAGAAACCCTCCAAGGTGGAAGAAAAGAAAAATGATAGAGCAGGTGATCCTATAAATCTGTTGCTTGAGAAAACTCTCACACAATAGAGGGACAAAATGATGGAGAATTTTTCCCACATCCTTCAATGCCTACCAATAGCAATAGGCACATCTTAAGAAAACAACCACTTTGGAAGCACCTCTCCTTTCAAGGTACGGGTTAATTTTGATATTCCCATATTTGAAGGTTAGATAGATGTGGATGCCCTAGACAAATGGTTAAATCTGCTAGAAGGTTATTTCTTTGTTCATAATTTTTCCGAAAGAGAAAATATCACCTTTGCACTCATTAAATCTCTCCCCCATGTCAAACATTGGTGGGAAACTTAATGGGAGAAAATTTCCATAGAGGAGTTTGTAATATATGGGGCCGATCCCACTTGGGATGTTTTTGAGGATGCGGTAAAGGAACAATATTACCCTATTGGAAACTATGAGGACCAGTACATGAGATGGACCAAACTACGACAAGAGAGGGGCCAAGAAGTTTCAGATTTCACCAATACCTTCCATACCTTTTGCACCAAGCTAGGTATCAGACTCTGAATGACATTTGGCTCTGAAATACCATGGCGCTCTACACAGATACATCCAAACTGAAAGAGATTTTATTGACATCTCATCACTCAATGCTTCTTATCGATATCTTGTTAAAATCAAGAAGAAATTTAAGCACCAGAAAAAAATGGGAGTTCTGGTCTGCAAATCCGCAACAACTAAAGTATGAAAAAAATGACCCTAACAAACAGTCTCCCGAAAACTAATCCAAGCCACAGAAAAAGAAGGGTCATGGGAAGACAAAGAAGGACACCGAAAAATTGTGTGATTTCCACAAAATCCCCATGGCACAACACCGATGAATGTCGCTCAAAAGAGTCATTGGTGGCCAAGATCAAATACAAGGAGCCGAAGCCTGATTCAGAATCTGATTATGAAAATAATGGTATTAGACATATCATCGACGCAGACCCCACTTCTATTGTTGCAACTAGAACAATTCAACCAGAAGAACCAATAGATCCTAAAGAGGGGGAGAGCCTTTTTCATTCACATATGTGGGTGAAGGGGACCCCACTGCATTTTATTGTTGATAGAAAAATCTAGAAGAACCACATCTCAATAGAGGTCATCAAATAGTTTGGATTGTCAACAACACCACACCCGCAACCATACAACATCGAGTGGCTTCGCCAAGGACGAGATATTCGTGTCATCTAGCAGTGTCGATTGTCATACGAAATCCAACCCTTCAAGGATGAGGTATTATGTGATGTTTCCCCACTCGATGTCTATAATGTTCTCTTGGGCCAACCATATATGTGGAAGCGCCATGCTGTTTATGAGTCTCGACCCCACAATGTCATTGTTTCTCTGGGGGATCATCTCTGTAGAAAACTAGAGGTATTTTCGACTATTGCCCCACCTAAAAAGTTTCACAAGGTAGTATCTCATACTACAAAATTCATCTTCTTCACAATATGTTCAAAAGGTGAACAAAACGATACTGCAAACACTACAGCCTCGGCCCAAGCACCTTCTATCCAACAGAAGCAGGGCGACAAGATTGTAGCAAAGTGTTAAGATTCCTTCTACAAAAAATAATCTCATGTATCCATAATAGTTAAAAAGGTCCAACCCTTCAAGCCACATGCCCGTAATAGCCTTCCATCAACTGAGCAACGCGACGTCTCCAACAAGGAAAGAAACTCACCAAGATTCAGATTCAACAAACACTTTTTCCTCTCCCTGGGGCACTCAACACAATGGAGAAAATTTCTTCCTAAGAAGGGTGATTGATATAGGTGCATATCAGTGGCCACCTAACTTTTCCAATTGGCTCAAAATAGTTTTCTGCCAATTTTGGCAATTTACTATTTTTAGTAGTTTTAACTTCTGGGACCATTGTGAGGGCCTAAATGAATTTTTTTTGGGATCGATCTTCTCAATGATAGCCGAAAGAATTATTGAGACCCCAAAATTAATATCCTCCATGATATCTTTCCAACTGGCTATCATACACCTAAAATGAAGATCGTATGCAAAAGTTATGACCTCGGGAAGTTGATGTACTAACTTACCCAAACGGGACCCACATGACTTTTGACGCTTCATCTCCTAGGGTTAGTTTTTCGGATGTCTAGGGTTTTTTGAATTCCTGTTTATGGTAAAAAGGCCTTCAGAGCCTCATTCTAATCATATTCTTGTGAATGTGAGCAGTCGTAACATCTCTTCTCAGAGATAAGATGCCACCATCCTAGCAAGTCTTTCACTCTATATTTTTACAGTCTCTGTACATTTATTTCATTAATATAAATCATGTATTACTGTATATCTGTGTTTATGGTTCCATATCTGATATGGTTCTATTATATATGGGGCTGATCCGACTTGGGATTTTTTTGTGGATGTGGTAAAGGAACAGTATTATCCTATTGGAAACTATGAGGACCAGTACATGATATGGACCATACTATAGCAAGAGAGGGGCCAAGCAGTTTTAGAGTTCACCAATACCTTCCATACCTTACACACCAAGATGGGTATCAAAGAATTCAAATGATATTTGGTTCTGAAATATCATGGGGCTCTACACAGATACATCCAAATTGAAATGTATTTTCTTGACATCTCATCACTCGGTGCTGCTTATCTATATTGTCTTAAAATCGAGCAAAAATTTAAGCACTGGAACAAATGGGAGTTTGGGTCTGAAAATCTATAACAACCAAAGTATGAAAAAGATGTCCCTAACAAACAGTCTCCTGAAAAACAGTCCAAGCCACATGACAAGAAGGGTCATGGGAAGACAAAGAAGGACACCGGAAAATAATACGATTTCGACAAAATCCCCTGGCACAACACCGATGAATGTCACTCAAAAAATTCATTGGTGGCTGAGATCAAAGAGAAGGATTCTAACCATGATTGAGAATCTGATTCTAAAAGTACTATTAAAATACAAATCATCGATGCAGACCCCACTGCTATTGACGCAACCGCAACAATTCAACGATAAAAACCAACATATCATGAAGAGGGGGAGTGCCATTTTCATTCACAAATGTGGGTGAAGGGGAATCCACTGCATTTTATTGTTGATAGAAAAATCCGCAAGAACCACATCTCAACAGAGTTCGTCAAACAATTGGGATTATTGACAACACCAAACCTGCATCCATACAACATCGAGTGGCTTCGCCAAGGATGAGATCTTTGTGTCAGCCAACAGTGTCTATTGTCATATGGCATACAACCCTTCAAGGATGTGGTATTATGGGATGTTTCCCCACTGGATTTTTGTGATGTTCTATTGGGCCAACCATGTATGTGGAAGCACTAGACTGTTTATGAGTCTCGACCCCACAGTTTCATTGTTTCTCTGGGGGGTCATCTCTACAGAATACCAAAGGTAGTTTTGACTACTGTCCCACCTAAAAAGTGTCGCAAGGTAGTATCTCATACTACAAAATTCATCTTCTTCACAATCTGTTCAAAAGGTGAACAAAAAGATATTGCAACCACTACAGCCTCGGCCCAAGCACCTTATATCCAACAGAAGTAGGGTAAAAAGATTGTAGAAAAGTGTAAAGATTCCTTCTGCACAAAATTATCTCATATATCCATACTGGTTAAAAAGGTGCAACCCTTCCAGCCACATTCTTGTGATAGCCTTTCACAAATCGAGCAACACAATGTCTCTAGTAAGGCAAGCAACTCACCAAGATTCAGATTCAGCAAACGCTTTTTCCTCTCCCCTGGGAACTGAATGTAATGGATACCATTGCTTCCTAAGGAGGGAGGATTGATCTAGGTGGATATTTTTGGCCACCCACCTTTTCCAACTAGCTCAAAATAGTTTTCTGACAATTTTGGCAATTTATTATTTTTAGCAGTTTTAACTTCTTGGGCCATTTTGAGGGCCTAAATGAAGGTTTTTAAAGATCGTTCTTCTCCATTATTTAAAAAGGAATAATTCATCCTCCAAAATGAATCTCCTCAATGATACCTTTCCAATGAGCTATCATATGCCTAAAATGAATATCGTATGAAAAAGTTACGACCCTGAGAAGTTGATGTACTAACTTACCCAAATGGGGCCCACATGAATTTTGGCGCTTCATCTCCTAGGGTTAGGTTTTTGTATGTCTAGGATTTTTGTCATTCCTTTTTATGGTAAAAATTCCTTCAGGTCCTCATTGTAATAATCTTCTTGCAAATGTGGGTAGCCATCACATCTCGTCTTAGAGATAAGTTGCCACCATTCTAATGAGTCTTTCACTATGTATTTTTACAGTTTTAGTACATTTATTTCATTAATGGAAATTGTGTATTACTGTATATCTATGTTTATGGTTGCATATTTAATATATTTCTTTTATATTATTGGATATATGCAATATCTATGTGCATTTCTTTATTATATCTTTGCTCTCATTTCGTGCCAAAAATAATCTAGATCAGTGGTATCAGAGTAGGTTGCTCTTTTCATCCCTAAAAATTCGTTGCTTGAATCATAAAATAGACTATGTTATTGAATTTGTGGCAAACAATCGTGCAAAAAAAACTGTACTTTCGTCAAATTATGACATTGTCACTTATGGACCTCCATGGGATCTTTGCCTCGATTTGTGTGCCAAAGCATTAATGGAAAAAGTGGGCTTCTGCAATGTCCCTAAAATTCCATTTCTGAGATCACAACATGGACTGTACCATTATATTCGTGGTCACAAATCATGCAAAAACTACTATTTTTTCATCGAATTCTGTCACTGTGATTTATGGACCCCCCTGGGCTCTCTACCTCGATTTGCATGCCAAACAGGTCCTATAATAAATGCACCTGCACAGTCTCAAAATTTGTGCCCAACCCTCATTAAAATATTTGGGCTATGACATGGCTTCTTGTGATTAGTCCATGTGGCACTCGATCACCTGAATGGTCAGCAACACATTCAGTTGCCACATCAGCATGTACGGATGCCATGTCATCAGCCCAATGATTTGTCACGATAATTGTATAGATGCCATTTTTGCATGTACAACATGCCATGTCAACCTGTATGGATTCCACATCATCAGTAGAGTCATTTTCCACATCAACTCTATTGATGCCACGTCATCATCCCATTCAGTTGTATAGACACCACATCATCGGCCCAATCAGTTGTACGGATGCCACGTAATCAACCAAGCCAGTTTCCATGTCAATTGTACGAATTTATGGGGACTTAAAGGTGAAATATGTTGTTTATCTTATAATCCATTACTTAATGCATTTAATAAGACATAATTGTGGAAATAAAGCATGCATAAGGAAACTTGAGATGAAAGAACAACACATGACAAGAGATCACCATTGTTAATGGAGTTCATTAGTATGGCTACATCTCTAGGTTCCGCTGGAATACAAATCACTTCATTGCTTCTCCCAATCTAGGGACTCACATACTCTCCCAATAAGGGGCTCAACTCTCCCAATAAGGGGCTCAACTCTCCCAATTAAGGGGATTACAAATTACAAGCATGATTTCTTGATTCTCTCCTTAAAGAACTCTCTCCAAAAGAGTCTCAAAGGGCCTCCAAAATCCTTCATTTTCATCTCTCCCAATAAAGAGGTTTAAATAATTTTTCCTAGCTCCATAATCCAAAAAGACAAGATCCATAAATTTAAGATCTAGTGCCTACCGAAAGAAAAAAATGAGAAAGGCCCTTAACTTCCTCCTTGAGACTAGGAATCCACTTGTAATAAAGTGAGGAAGAGTCTAAACCAACTCATGAGACCCTTAACTTCCTCCTTAAGACTAGGTAACTAATTTCCTCTTAAAATTAGGAAAACAATTTGTGAGTTGGATTCTCGCATAAAACTAATTTCCCATTTTTTCAAATAATACGTGAGATTTCCACCAGGTACTCATCTTTTTTTCCCCTTAAAATTAGGAAATTAATTTATGAGTTGGATTCTCACAGCTAATTTCCTATTTTTAAATTAAATGAATAATACGTAGATTTTCCAACTCACTTCAAGTATTAATCTTTTTTCCAATGTGTGTGACTAATACATGAGTTTTTCATACTCATTTTAAGTATTAATCATTTTTACAATTTAATCAATTCATTCATGAGCATTAATTATCCTTTGTCATATTTTAATGATCTTCTCCATGGTATGCAAAATAATAATTCCTTTTGTAGAGATCCTCCTGGATCATACCTCTCCACAAAAAGCATTTTTGGTCCTCCAAAAGTATCGAGAGAAACTTGAATCTCCACAAATAGCTTCTAAGAAGAGTCTTACACTCCATGATGCACTTCCTACTCCTCGATCTACATAAGGAGTCTTTGAAAGTCGCAACCTTCTTCTCCTTCACCTTTGTACTTCGGAATGAGGATGTTGATGTTGACACTTTCATGAATACAAATATGTAGTTGATAATGCATAATCATGTTTTCAACACAATACCATACTTGTGAGAGTTTATAAAAAACTCATGGACAAGTTTACAATGATTGCCCAAAACAGGCCTTAGACAAAACAATGTGTCTCACTCAAAAGAGGTTACAAAACCCATTACAATGTTTAGGCATAAGACCTATTCCTCTCACTCAACAGTGGTTGCAAACTCATTACAACGATGCCAACAAGGCTTAGGAAAAACAATTTCCTCTCACTCTCATCGAGCGGCTACAAAGCCTTTACAATGTTTCATGGCAACTTTCATCTTCAAGACAAATGGCAATTACATCAAATTTCAAGGAAACATGCTCATTAAGGTAAATTTCCAAGCACCCAATTATGTACTAGTGGTGAAAATATATGGTTTTCAAACTCCCCTTCAAAATGTGTGACATAAAAAATGAGGAAAAATCATAAATGCATGAAATTACATCAGTTTATGTGCCAAAGAATTCAATATGTGGCTCAAACTCAGCATACACAGCATCAGCAGCTTTGTCTCGTCATTCTGCAACTTCTAACTATATACTTGACATGTTCTAAAAATTGAAACTCTACCTTGAAAAATGTGTCATGAATTGATGGAAAATATGGGCTTTTGTTATAAGCCCTAGAAATCCGCTGCTCGAATCACAAAACGGATTGCGCCATTGAATTCGTGGAGAAAAATAGTGCAAAAAAGAATGTACTTTCGTCAAATTATGGCATTATCACTATTGAACCCCCTGGGCTCTCTGAATCGATTTTCATGCCAAAACATTAATGGAAAAAATTGGCTTCTTCCATAGCCCTCAAATTCCACTGCTCGGATCAAAAAATGGATTGTTCTATTGAATTCCTGGAGAAAAATTGTGCAAAAACTACTATTTTTTCATCCAATTTTGTCACTGTGATTTATGGATCCCTCTAGGCTCTCTACCTCCATTTGTGTGCCAAACAAAGCCTGTAATAAATGCACCTGCATAGTCTCAAAATTTGTGCCCATCCTTCATTGGAAAATTTTGGGTTGCCACGTGGCAGCCTATGATTGGTCCACGTGGTGCCTGGTCACTTGTACGGTCAACAGCCCAATCAATTGCCATGTCATATGATGACGTCATGTTGACGTCACCTACCATGTTGAATGTTGGCGTCATCTTCCATGCCAGCATGTAAATCCTACCACATCATCATGTACGGATTCCACATCATCGTCCCAATCAACTGTCATGTCAACATGAATGGATGCCATCCCATCGGCCTAGTCAGTTGCCACGTCAATTGTATTGATGCCACATCATCAGCCCAGTCAGTTGTATAGACAACACATCATTGGCCCAGTTAGTTGTATGGATACCACTTCATCGACCAATTTAGTTGTATGAATGCCACATCATCAACCTAGTCAACTGCCACGTTGGTTGTATGGATGCCATGTCATCGACCCAGTCATCTATATGGATGCCATGTCATATACCCGATCAGCTGCCACATCAGCTATACAGACATCATGCTGAAATCATCTACCACATCATGCCCATTCAGTTGTATGGATGTCATGTTGATGTCATCTACCACATCTTGCCCAGTCAGTTGTACAGATGCCACGTGGCAGTCTTCGATGCTACCACGTTAGCGTGTCTAAATCATGTTGACATCATCTACCATTCCTTTCCCAGTTAGTTGTTGACATCATCCATACAAATGACATGTGGTGGATTGGCATGGTGCCATGTTGGCATGCTGACATCAGCACTATACAAATTTTCCCAGACTCACCTATTTTTTGAAAACTCCATATTGTGATATCTTTTTATCTGTGACTTTGTTTGACGATTTGTTTGCGTCGTTGGAAATATTATGACGATCTCTTCGATCTGTTGTATTTTTTGTCGAATTCTGGACAACTTTATTTTTAGGCTATTTTGGAGCCTCATGGTTCAATTACTCAAATAGGCTGCCTCTATCAAGTAACTCAAATATTTTATTCATCCTTTCAGTTAGTAGGATGAATTGGTCATTCCTATTGAGTTGTCACTTTTCTGGTAGTTGGTGTTCTTCCTGTAGCTAGCTTCCTTTGTCCTTCTTAGGGCACAACTCTGGATGGAGTGTCCAACATGTGGTTTCCAGATGTCCACCCTTGTTGCAATGGGTGCAATGGTTCTTCTTGATCCATGTTTTCATGCCCTTCTTTTTCTTCCCATGTGGAGACGGGTTTTCATACCTTGGCTTCTTTCTAGTTTCCATAACCTCCCTGTACAAGGCCATTCTTTTCCAACACTTGGAAACAACATGGTTATTCATACCACACTTGATAAGAAACGGGGGTGACACTGATACCAAACTTGATCTTGGTTCTAGACAACTTGATAATGTCATATTAATGATCGTTTTAATTGAACTTGATTGCATTAAAGGTGAAATTGAAGTGCTTATGGAGACTTGAATCCAAATTGAATATAACTTGGTAAAATATGTTGTTTATCTCATAATCCATTACTTAATGCATTTAATAAAACATAATTACAAAAACAAAGCATGCATAAGGAAACTTGAGATGAAAGAACAACAAATGACAAGAGATCACCATTGTTAACAGAGTTCACCAGTATGGCTACGTCTCTAGATCCAATGGAATACAAATCACTTCATTACTTCTCCCGATCTAGGGGCTCACATACTCTCCCAATAAGGGGCTTAAATCTCCAAATTAAGAGGATTGCAAATTACAAGAATAATTCCTTGATTCTCTCCTTAAAGACCTCTCTCCAAAAGAGTCTCAAAGGGCCTCCAAAAATCTTGCTTTTCATCTCTCCCAATAAAGGGGTTTAAATAATCTTTCATAACTCCATAATTCAAAAAGACAAGATCCATAAATTTAGGATCTAGTACCTACCCAAGGACAAAAATGAGAAAGACCCTTAACTTCCTCCTTGAGACTAGGAATCCACTTGTAATAAAGTGAGGAAGAGTCCAAACCAACTCATGAGACCCTTAACTTCTTACTTAAGACTAGGAAACTAATTTCCTCTTAAAATTAGGAAAATAATTTGTGAGTTGGATTCTCACATAAAACTAATTTCCCATTTTTACAAATAATACATGATATTTCCACTCACTCCAAGTATTCCTTTTTTCCCCTTAAAATTAGGAAACTAATTTGTGAGTTGGATTCTCACAACTAATTTCCCATTTTTACAATTAAATGAATAATATGTGAGCTTTTCCAACTCACTTCAAGTATTAATCTTTTTTCCAATGTGCATGACTAATACATGAGTTTCTCCTACTCATTTTAAGCATTAATCAATTTTACAATTTAATCAATTCATTCATTAGCATTAATTATTCTTTGTCATATTTTAATGATCTTCTCCATGGTATGCAAAATAATAATTCCTTGTGTGGAAATCCTCCTGGATCATACCTCCCCACAAAAATCATTTTTGGTCCTCCAAACATATTGAGAGAAACTTGAATCTCCGCAAGGAGCTTCTAGGAAGAGTCTTACACTCCATGATGCACTTCCTACTCCTCGATCTGCATAACAGTATCTGAAATTTTCACCCTTCTTCTCCTTCACCTTTTCACTTCAGAATGAGGATGTCGATGCTGACACTTACATCAATACAAGCATGTAGCTGACAATGCATAATCATGTTTTCAATGCAATAACATACTTGTCAGAGTTTATAAAACACTCATGGACAAGTTTACAACGATTTCCCAAAACAGGCCTTAGAAAAAACAATGCCTCTCACTCAAAAGAGGTTACAAGACCCATTACAATGTTTAGGCATAATACATATGCCTCTCACTCAATAGTGGTTACAAAATCATTACAAAGATGCCAACAAGGCTTAGGAAAAACAATTGCCTCTCACTCTCATCAAGTGACTACAAATCCTTTACAATGTTTCATGGCAACTTCCATCTTAAAGCCAAATGGAAATTACATCAAATTTTAAGGCAACATGCTCATTAAGGTAATTTTTCAATCACCCAATTGTGTACTAGTGGTAAAACTCTATGGTTTTCAAACTCCCCTTCAAACATGTGAAACATAAAAAATAAGGAAAAATAATAAATGCATGAACTTACATCGGTTTGTGTGCCAAATAATTCAATTTGTTTCTCAAACTCAGCATACACAACATCAGGAGCTTCATCTTGTCATTCTAGAACTTATGACTGTAAACTCGACATGTTCTGAAAAGTGAAAATCTACCTCGAAAAATGTGTTATGCATTAATGGAAAATGTGGGATTATGCTATGAGCCCTAAAAAATCCGCTACTCGGATCACAAAATGGATTGCGCCATTGAATGTGTGGTGAAAAATCATGCAAAAATGATTGTACTTTTGTCAAACTATGGCATTGTGACTTATGGACCCCCGTGGGCTCTCTGCCTCGATTTGTGTGCCAAATCATTAATGGAAAAAGTGGGATTTTGACATATCCCTCAAATTCTTCTTCTCATATCACAAAATGGACTGTGCCATTGAATTCGTGGCGAAAAAGAGTGCAAAAATGACTATTTTTTCATCCAATTCTGTCACTATGATTTATGGACCCCCTTAGGCTCTCGTCCTCGATTTGTGTTCCAAACAAGGCCTGTAATAAATGTACCTGCACAGTCTCAAAATTCATTCCCAACCCTCATTGGGAAAATTTGGACTTCCACGTGGCATCCTGTGATTGGTCCACATGGCACCTCGTCACCTATACGGTCAGATGTCACGTCGGATGATGATGCCATGCTAACGTCACCTGCCGCGTCATATGTTGACGGAATTAGCCATGTCAGCTTGTACGGCATGCCACGTCATCATGTGAATATGCCACATCATCATCCTAGTAAGTTGTCATGTCAGTTGTATGGATGCCACGTCAGCATGTATGGCCTGCCACGTTAGCTTGTATGGATGCCACATCATTGGCCCAATCAACTGCCACATCAACTATATTGATGCCACATCATCATCCCAGTCAGTTGTATGGACACCACGTCATCAGCCCAGTCAGTTGTATGGATGCCACTTCATGGGCCCATTCAGTTGTATGGATTCCACGTCATGGCTCAAGAGCCTATAATTAACATTTCTTATTGAGGAAATGGCTCAAGAGCCTTAAGAAGGTTGTTGTGAGCACTTCAAAGTAATAGTTAAGATAACCATGTGCACTAGAGCTCTAGAGGGAAGTGGTAAGGCATGAGGTACTATGTGGTAGAGAAGGGGGATCACATTCCTTGGGTTGGTTGTAGGTTGAGGGGAAAGAGGAATTTTGGGCTATTTATTGTGGAGAATGGACACCCAAGAGGGATACACCTCCTTATAAACTCATAACCTCAACTCGGGGGTCGGTTTGTTGTTGAGAGAAAAATAACATTAAAGACCATGGCTAGGAGGAACGTCCTTCGTACGCAGCCAATTGTTTTCCCATGTAAAGATAAGTTTTGTTTTATGTTTTCTCTGTTAATTTCCATTGGGTAATGTATATTTAAATGTTGTTGAGTATGTGGAAATAACATGCATTCATGATTTTTTATGATGATGTTAGATGCATGAGGAAATTTTATGTGCCTACTTCCTATGTTAATTTTATTTTTGTTAGGGAATTTAAATTTGTTTTTAGCAGGAGGGTTCATTACACTCCACTGCATTGTTAGATAGGGCATGTGAAGAGAAGATGTTTTGAAAGTGAAGCCCAAACATGTCCTCGATCTTAGAGGAATCCTCTTCCAAAGTTCTATCAACCTTGTGTAAAAAAAAGAACATCCTTTGTAGAAGTCTTGTTTAAAAAATTGAAGTATAAATTGGGCCCCTCATCCCTTTCATCGATCCACTCAATCCTAGCATAAACTTGAGCTCCCCCATTAATATGTTCCTCCTCCCTTTGGACCACCAATTGTAGATGTTTTTCCCCTTCATGGAAAACTATATTATGGAGATATTCTTCTAGAACTACTTGTACTTCCTAAATTTGATGCCTCACATCCTTTAAATTCTTCCTACTTTAAGCCACCAATCTACCTTGAATATTCATTTGAAATATGGGAGAGAATAGGCCATCTTGTCCTAAAGTGAACATTTCTTTATGCTAAAGTGAGGTGCATACACAAATAAGAAACCCAACATCATGTCTTATAGCATCAATGTGATCCATACAGTCATTTTATTAATTAGGATACATACCCTAATCAACCACAAAAATCTTTAAGTAATGTGAAATGGAGAAAACCATACCTCTACTCCCCTAACAGTGTGAATTACTAACATAATTAAAATAATGATATCTATTTATTTTAACTTTGAGTGGTGGGTATTAATATTTTTTATATCTAGATATAATCAAATTTAGATAGTTGAATCAATATAAAACTTATTTCACGGATCCATGGGGGACAACCAACCAAATAGGTCTACATGTATGTGATCCAACAAAACCAACAAGATAGATTTACAGGTGTCTAAATGAGACCCACTAGAATACAATCTCAAGACTTATTATTAGTGAGAAACCTTATTGATTGTTACAATGTGCATCCAAACATAGAAATGACCTAACTACACCTTTATTCTTATCTATAAAAATGTTAATTAACCTAATTATATAATTTATAAGCTATTGCATAATTAAAGTAATATAGTATAACATAATTAAAGTAATAGAGTATGAGTTTTTAGTAACTTTAACTTGAAAATATTAATATTTGTTATAATTAAAATCTACATCTCAAAATAATATTGTTTCTTACCATGTTTTGTAAATCATATCTATTTCATAATTATTATTTATATAATATTACAAATTATTTTATTATATTAGCATTCTTGTATTGAAATTTGTCAATTGGATTTAGTTCGGGTGGTTGGGAGAAATGATTGTTATCATCTTCACCTGGGTTCAATTCCCACAACTGAAATGTTGATCTCTTAACGAAGTTTTCGTTAAACATTTATACCCTCTTACATACTTTTTGTGTGTTTTTATGCATCTTAATAACATCTTATTTATGTTGTTTTCATGAATATTGTGTTTTTTTAATGTCTTCACAAGTATTTTAACATCCTCAAATTACATTTAGTGTCCCATTCATGTCTTTGTAGTCATATTTTGTATCCTAATAATATATTATAGGTGTCGCACAAATCTCCTAGTTGTATTACTATTATCTTTGTAGTCCTAATTGAATCTTTTTAAATTATTGTTTGTCACATCAACATGTTTCATAAGTACTTTAGCAACCTCAAATTACATTTAGCATCTCATTCATGTCTTTATAGTCATGTTTTGCATCATAAATATATCTTATAGGTCTCACACGAATCTCTTCATCAATTTACTATTGTCTTTGTAGTCTCTTAATTGAATCTTTTTTAAATATTCGTTGTCACATCAACATATTCTATAATTAGTTTAGCATCCTCAAATTGCATTTAGCATCTCATTCATGTCTTTATAGTCATTTTTACATCTTAATCATATTTTATAAGTGTCTCACAAATATCCTCATCATCTTACTATTACCTCTGTAATCTCCTAATTGAATTATTTTAAAATATTGTTTATCACATCAACTTATTCTATAAATAATTTAGCATCCTTAAATTACATTTAGCATCCCATTCATGTCTTTATAATCATATTTTTCATCTTAATTGTCATATAATATGACACAAATCTCCTCATGATCTTACCATTATCTTTATAGTCTCCTAATTGAATCTTTTTAAAGTCCTTTTTGTCACATCGACATCTTAATTGTATCATCTTTAAATAATATTTTAAAATAAACTCTTAAAAGATGGAATCACAAGAATGATTAGGTCCTCCAACAAATTTTCTTTTAAGTTCCTAAGAAGTGTAAATTAATTATTCAGTTTAAAATTGCCTAAAAAGAATAGCTCTATCCATCTTGGATTAATTTTTGTATCATCTTTAAATGATAATTTATATCTAAAAAGATGGGATCACATGTATGATTAGGTCCTCAACCAATTTTCTTTCAAGGTCCTAAAAGGTGTAAACTAATTATATTAATTTAAAATTGCATAAAAATAATAGCTCTATCCATATTGGACTTAATTTGTTAAGAGTTGAAGTTGTATTTCAAACTTTGATGGTTTTAAAAAGTTTTAAGTTGCTTTTTAAAACTTTTATTAAAAAATAAAACTCAAAAGTTAACAAGTGTATTTTAAAAATTTGATTGGTTGAAAATAAAGGAGCATTGTTGTATTCCTACTAAATAACAGTAAAAAGTTAATAGAATGACAGGACCAATAACAAGTACATTGAAATAGTTTAGTGGTTGCCAGGAAACACCACTATATATTAATGGCCCAAACCCTTTCTCACACCGACCGAGTGGAAACATTAATTTACCATTAAATAATCTGAATGATATTGATAGAAATTGACACAGGTAGAAGCGTGTGGATCTCAGATGATGTATCCATTCAAGGAAACATCTTTACGTATATTGCAATGCCCAAATTACAAAC
>JZKD02S0036718.1:336330-365884 GCA_000966675.3 Picea glauca | reverse complement strand
AGTGCATCAATTGGATCTTTGATCCCGGTGATTGACAATTCTCATCCCGCAACTGAGGATATTGGTGTCGGAATGTATTCCTCTCTCATGGGTACCTTTGATTTCGTGGCACCAATTAATCACATTTATGTCATGTCCAGTAGGTCTTCATCGTTAGTGAGGTATGTTCCTTTGCGTACTTCGTATTTCAATGACCCTTGGACCCTACCTTCCCCAACCATGTCCTACAAAGATTAGTCGCATATTGGAATGGAAATGCCACTGTCAGCAATAGAGGTTGCATATAAAGATATTCTTAACACTAGCGTTGACCCGGATCATGTCTCCTCGCAGACGGATGAGGAGGATCTCATTCTAAATTCCGTATGGGCCACCCAATCATCTTGTTTGCATGATTGCCTCAATGATACTTTACCTTCAAATGAATCCATCTTATAGGCTAGGAATGGTCTCGATAGGCCATAGGATGATATGCATCATCGCTCTTAGTTCCTCCCAGAACTTCTTAGGATCGAACAGGACGAATTTAGAACTACCTTGAGCGAGATGGTCAGTCACGATGTGGTTCCACTAGATATGCATGGAATTTATGCTGAATGAAACATGGAAGATATTTATCCTACTGTCATGATCGACATCACTCGAATTCCTGAAAAAATTGAAAACGTATATATCAGTGCAGATTGTTCGCCTAAAAAAAATCGAATCTACATCGATCTCTTCAAAGAATTTTGTGACGTATTTGCTTGGTCGTACAAAGAGATGCCAGGGATCGACCCTAGAATTTTCGAACATGAGATAAAGAATTATCTGGATGCTATACATGTTTGACAACGTCTTATCGTTGTTAATCCTAGGAAGGCCCCTTCCATTAAGGCAAAGGTAGAGAAACTACTTAATGTTGGTTTCATCTACCTTGTTCCCTTAACTGAATCGGTATCCAACCCCATTCCCGTAAATAAGAAACAAGGAACCATCCGTGTGTGAATGGATTTTCAAGACCTGAACAAATCTTGTCCTAAAGATAACTTCCCGACTCCTTTCATTGACCAGATTCTCGATGAGTGTGCGAGAAGAGAAATTTTCTCTTTTATGGATGGATTTTCAGGATATAATCAAATTCAGATCAAACCCAAGGATCAACATAAGACGACGTTTATTTGTCCTTGGGGTACTTTTGCATACTGAAAATGCCTTTCATCCTTAAAAATTCCAAAGAAACCTTCCAACATGCCATGACCTTTTCTTTTCATGATCTCAAACATATTGGTGAAGCTTACCTCAATGATCTCGCTACTCAGTCTCGCAAGAGATTAGATCACTCTACTCACCTCCGACTAGTATTTGAGAGATTTCATTATTACCGCATCCATTTAAAACCTCACAAGTGCATATTATGCGTTAGTTTTGGTCGTCTTTTAGGATTCTTAGTCTATGAACATGGGATCATGGTGGATCCTATGAAGTTTGAGGCAATACTTCAATTGCCTCCCCCGCACAACATTCTTAAACTTCAGGGTTTATAGGGGAAGGCTAACTTCTTGCGTCGGTTCATAGTGAACTATGCCCATTTAACTAAGGTTTTCATGCTTTTGTTGAAGAAGGACACTATGTTTATATGGGATGAGCGAGCCCAGAAATCCTTCGATGCTCTTAAGAAGGCCTTGGTATCAGTGCCTCTGTTGAAGCCTCCAAACTATAGTAGAGATTGTTTTATTTATATCATCGCATCCAAAGGGATGGTTGGTATAGTTTTGTTTCAGGAGGATGATGAACTCCATGAGCACATTGTCTACTACCTTAGTTGAAACTTAGTCGATCCTAAATTTAAGTACTCTCACGTTGAGAAACTAGCCTTGGTTGTTGTACATGCGGTTCAAATATTACGGCATTATATATTGCTTTGAAAAACTATCGTAGTTGTTGATATCAATCCATTTCAAAACGTCCCTACTAGGCATATCATAGAGGGGAAATACAATAAATGGATTGTTATTTTGCAAGAATTTGATCTCGATTTTGCTTCGGTGAAGTCTAAGAAATTGCTAGTTTTTGTCGAGTTGATATCAGACTTCCCTCAATTGGATGAGGATGTCATTCATGAAAATTCATTCACGGATGAAAATGTTTTCCTTATCTCATCTTCGGACCCCTGGTATGGAGACATTTTGATCTATCTTCAAACCTTGAAGTTACCTTAGCATCTGTCGAGAGACGTTTGATGATGTATATGAAATCAAGATAAAAACTACCTTATCGTCGGTGACACTTTGTATCGTCTAGGAGTGGATAATATCTTACATTGTTTCTTGACTCACGAGGAAGTTGAGTTTGTTCTTAATGACTGTCACAGTGGGGCTTGTGGTGGTCATCTATCTAGGCTTGTGATAGCTCAAAAACCATTGCGAGGTGGTTATTTTTGGTCGTCAATTTTTAAAGATTGTGTTGAAGCAGTCAAGAAGTGTCACCCTTGTCAGGTGTTCACTCAGAAAATGCGCTCTCATCTAGCCCCTCTTCACCTAGTCATCAACAACAATCCCTTCACCAAGGGGGGGGTGGATTTTATGGACTCTAACCTAGATTTGGATGGGGGGCATCAGCATATTATCATGGTCATGGATTACTTCAATAAATGGGTAGAGGCCATTGCTACCATTAAATATGATGGTAAGACTACAGCATTCTTCATTTTCAACCAAATTACATCATGATTCTGAATCCCAAAGGAAATTTTCACGGATCTTGGAAGTCACTTTCAGAATGAAATGATGAAGGAGTTAGCATCAAAACTATAGTTTAAGAATAGTCATTCTTCCCCTTATTATCCCCAGGAAAATGGACAAGTAGAGGTTGTGAATAAATCTATCAAGACCATCTTGCAAAAAATAGTCAGCCATAGTAAATTTGACTGGCATCTAATGCTTTACTGTATGCTTTGGGCATATCGAACCTCGGTTAAGACTTCCACTGGTTTTTCTCCTTTTTGGTTAGTACACGATGTGGAGTCGATCCTTTCGATTGAATTAAAAATCCCTTCCCTTAAATTGACAGTTGATCTCCTACCTAACACTTTCGAGCTTTAAGAATGCCTCATACACCTAGAGTGCCTAGATGAGCAGCGTTGAGATTCCTCTACGGATATCAAAGTGAATAAACAATGTGTTAATGTTTAGTATGATAGGTCTTTCTATCCTCGAAATTACGTTGAGGGTGACTTGGTCCTCTTGTATGACCAAGCCAAAGAACCGTTGGTGGCATGCAAGTTCAACCCCATGTGGCACGATCCTTATATCGTGCGACATGTTTTAGAAAAAGGAGCCTATGAATTGGAGGATTATGAAGGGAATATGTTGGATGATCCCATAAATGGGATCTACCTAAAAAGAGATTACACTTGATCCCTCAATCTTGGGTGTGAATCTTTGTATACCAGTGTATCTTAGTGTATATATATATATTCCTTTGTGTCACCGGCTTGCTTATTAGGTTTTCCCTTGGTTGGAAAATTTCAACAGAGTCTTAAGTTTACTTAGTATTCACAGGCGGTGCAATTCATCATACATGGAACATGGCTTCCACCGCATGGGTCATTTACTCACCCAAGGGACAACTGGTGTCTTCAGGTGGTGCTTTTTTGGAGCCATCAATGAATAATGTGGTTGAGTATAGTGTTGTTATAGAACTATTACGCGATGTCATTTCACATGGTGTTCATTCTTAGAGGTTCACATGGAATCCTAGTTAGTCGTATGTCAGTTAAACGATAGTTACCATGTGCAAAACCTTACTCTACTCCGATGATTCCTACGGGTATGACTTTTGGAACGATAATTTGATTTTATTACTTATAATCCTATACCTAGGACTTCTAATTATGTATCTGATGCATATGATAATTATGTTTTATATTGGCATCTATCACATAACTAAAGTAAAGAAAACGCATTCATCAATGTACACATTGTAACATATATAAGTAAAGTCGAGGACCAAAATTTTATATTTCATCTTTTCAAAAAATATGGTGTCGTAGTACAAAATGGGGCACACACCCTCAAAATAAATATATGGATGGTATATATATTACCATGGAATCTATGCCCATGGTGTTTAATTCGTATCATGATAGCATAGTATGACATTTGTGAGACACCAGAAGAGTCGCACCCATGCACGGGGCACACCCACCACCTGTCGTTCAATAGCCTCCGGCATATCCTCCACCTGAACCATAGGAATCATGTGCATCAAACGAGATAGGTTCCCCTGCACATTTTCTAGCACTCTATCTGCATCTCCTCCCACGTGCTCATCTCCTTGGTTCCTCTTTCAATGTCATGGGAATCTGTCTGGTCGTCGTGGACCTACATCTGCATGACATGCTAGTTGTTAATACTTGATACCATATAAAAATATTTGTGTTTTTTTATTCTTTTCGAAAAACACAAAAACATGAAATATAAAAAAAAAATTTCATACATATATCATCATAGGCGGATCCTGGTGGCAGAAGCATATATGGATCCCCTATGTAGTCAATCCCATCATAGGGGTATTCGTCAATGGCTATCACCTATTGACACCACCAGATAAAGAAATCATCATTGTAGGGGGTTGGCACCCTACCACCTCCTGACCACCTCATCATGTCAGTCCACCATGACATGGTTGGATCATGTGGTCCATGTGGAATGATCTCCACTCTAGGGATCAAACCTGGAACCCGCTAAAAGAAAAAACTACACAATATGGATGCAAACCCAAAGTTTTTTTTTCTCCCATATTTTCAATCCATCGGTTGACTCTTCATCTTAGTTAGAAGTGAGGTACATTAGTCATAAACAGTGGGTCATAAACACTCCACTGCGTAGAACATGAGTGGCCTTGAATCTTGGTGCAACGAGGTCGACCTAGATATCCATGTAAGAACAAGAATGATGATCTTCAAACTCAGGTTTTCAATCGCCCTAATGGGGATTTGGCTCCCTACTTTATCTGTGCCTACAACATAGTGGGTGGCAATGTAATCCTCTATGTTCATACCATCCCCAGCCCCCCGGGATTTGAGATTCACCACCTCACCCTGGCGAGACAATTGTGAGAAAATAGATGTCATATACTTCAACCCTCAATGGTTTCCCATCGATATTGAAGGCCTCTATGTTCAGATCCCAATAGTTTATGAGAATTTGGAGTAACCTCACTTGCGCCCTCATTCCTTTGAGAGACCAAGATTTATAAAGGCCACATATTTTTAGAGCTAGTTGGGCCCCTACATTTCTTTACATTGCTGCATCCACCTCCTCATGCTCCCTCTCTCTCCATTCAAGCACCATCCTGCCAAAGGAAAATCATTTTTTGAGTTAAATTCATCAAAAAACTTGTTTGCGGACTTATACGCAGGCTACATTGTTAACAGTCACATGTAGGGCCACATATACAAGGGAAGGATTTTCTTTGCCTACGTACATGTCTCCACATATGCGACTCGATAAACTATAACTCCCCATACACCCTATTTCACATATTGAGCCCTCTAAAACTCAAAAAATGAGGGCTAAATTGGAAATTTAAACCACTAGAAATGAAGAGGAGGGGAGGGGAACTCACTTGATCTAGACAGATGTCAATTTTGTTGATTGTAGCTTCCACAATCAACACTTGATGATCGTGGGGAAAATGTTCTACAATGCACTATGTGGGTAAAAAACTCAAAATGGTATGGTAAAATTGTTCATTTTTACTATTAGTAGAAAATTTGTATCCACTTTATATAGTTTATGCTAATTTTTGACCTAGTGGATTAATAGTGCAGTGGAAGGAGTTGGTTTTGGTGGTTTTGTCGAGGGATTTTTGTGGGTTCTAGTGTCATATAGCCCGTTCATGCCTTTGGCAAGTATTTTATGTCCCTAACATATAGGATAGGTTCTCAATACATTTTTCATATTTTCATTTTCCTACTACTAGTAGAACCTTCTTACTAGTACCAGAAGTGTCGTTATTGAGTGGTATAGGCTTACCAAACATGGGTGCCCTAGTTAGAACCTTTATTCCATTTGGTGCCCATGCAAAGATTATTCCATAGGACCGGGAGTCCCTTATAGTTTTGATATGACTTTGTGTTTGAACCTCATATTCTTACTCATAAGCATTCTTACCTTCACCTATGGGACTCCCACAGAGTCTTGTTTAAGCTCTTTTCTGACTGTCTCAAAAGTGAAAAGATTGTCGAGTGAACTTGTCTCTTTTACACTCATTAAATGGATTTGAAAGGACATCTATTTGGTGTAAGTTTAACCCTTTTTCAGACCAAGTAGACTAATTTCTAAAAAGGAACACTCTAGTCAACATTGGCTAGAAGAGTTCTCTTGGGTATTGTTTTATATGTTTTCGGCCCTAGGGGACTAAATTTACGAAAAAGGATATTATTTGGAGCTAAGTTGTAATTACATTTCATCCTCTTGCTTGTGGTATTGAGCCTATTGTTGGTTCCCTCTTTCTCGTTATAATCATGTTACCTCATCAATTCGCATCATCGGCCAAGCAGAGCCTTGTTTATATCCTTTGCAGCTTGGCACCTTATACCCTAAGAGGAAACATTCTCCCAAGTGTCCATGCCCCGCATGCACTTCCTTGCATTTAGCATAGGTATGTTCCATTGTTTGGAGATATTTGCTTACTTGTGACACTCGTTTCCTCCTCTATATCATAGCATTCATTTTCCTATGAAAAAACATAAAAATAAGGGCGGGAAAAGAATATTATCTTATATCGGCAGCAGTTGTGTTGCCTTTGAACAGAACAAAAAAATTTGAGTCCACTTGTCATCCAAAGTTTGGGTTTAGCATGACCATAGGAAGTTGAGCTCATTACTTAGAGTTTACTTCTCAAAATGGTTATTCTTTCAGTCCCTATGGAGAGTTTCATTGATGCCTCCTACATCACAAAGTTTCATCATCAAGTCTATGTTGCAAGAGTCCTCCATATGTTTCATGCTCTTGTTCAAAGGAATTCTATAAGCCTGTGTCGTCCATATCTCAGAATTCTTGACTTTGCATGTCGGCCATACCCTCAATGCGTCTCAGAGTTACATGAAGCTTTATTCCTACCATGCACCCTGGTCCTATTTTCATTATTGGTAGGTAGCCTTGAACCCAACAGTCGACATCTCCTCATTGGTCATTGACTAGGGGGGTTCCCTTATGTTTGACGACAAGAAATCTATTCACACATTGGGATTTGTGTAGTGTCTTGGATTCCATTATCCTTATTGGTGGTTTCCTCTCCTTTGACGGTAGTCTTCCTTATTGGTTGTTATTCAGAGGGTCTTTTCCATGCACTACTTGCATCTGGTTCATGCGAAAGACGCACAGGGTCATTGATTCATGAAAATCCTCTTCATCCGAGTTCCTCCAAATCATCAAGATATTTTTTTGTACCTCATGTTAACTGATGAGAGATGAATTAATGTTCTCCTTTCAACGGGTCTCCTTCCATCAAATTCATCTCATCTATTCTGGAAATGAGACCTAGATTCCTATGAGTACCTAGAGGCTTGCAATCATCAGTGGCAGGCTCTCCCGCCATCGACAGTTGGGAATACATCAATGTCTCATGATCGATGGATTTTTTAAATGTTCGACCTCAACACCTTTATTCACACTTGTAATAATGTACTCGGTTCCTTGATACCTACTTTCATTATCGGCGGTAGGATGTATCATGTTTGTTAATAGTATACCTTAATGACTGGTAATCAAACAAAGTATAGTTATGTCCAACATCAACTCCTCTATTCACATGATGTATAATTGCACCTTTGGCAGATAGTTTCGAATAGATGGAGCATCATTTTACAGTAGAAGCTTTCCTGCATTGTTTCCATTGGACCAGTACCCATATGACTTCAGTGATCATGGGAGATCAGATTGTACTCCATTGTATACATATATATTCATATTGATTTTGAGACTGGTTTCCACTGGGCCTTGCTCGTGACTATGACATCCTATGGCATGTGTCTACTTTGTATTTCCTATTGATGTCCATCAACAAATATTTGGTATATTTCCACATGGATCTGCAATGTAATTCAAATTGACATCCATGTGTACAAAGTGATTATGGCTTGTAATATTCTCATGAGTAACTAGTTATTCCAGTTGAGTCTCCATTACTCCACTTCTGGGAATTATAATGTATTTCGTCCATCGTAGATACTACTATGACCTCACACATTAGGGGGAATCTGTTATAGAAAATTTTTCCTCACCCCATGCAACTTGCTTGGATGGCCTTTCCATTTCCTTATGCAGATTTTAAGTCCCCTTTTGTACTTCCCAGAGCCAAAAAATCATATTTTTCCACATATACGTTCCCTACCAGTTAGGCAGAATGTGTATATGTAGGTTGTACCACTACAACTCGCGTACATCAATTTTGTGCCCAAGATTAAAAATTGTGTTGGGTTTCAATGTCACGTCATGAGATCCATGATCCTTGACCTTCCATATACTGGACATGTTCTGACTCGACCCTTAAGTTCCATTTGAAGGCTATAAATTGAGCCATATCCAAGCCAAGGAAGAGGAGATAATTCAACCTTTCAGAGAAAATATACTCTGGAAAATTTTTCACTTCACATTAAGTCTGCATCCCTTTATACTTTAAATTATGAACACATTGTTCAGCCCCCAAGCTCTTCCTTCTTTGATGGAGAACCTCATTGTCACCTTTATATGAGCTTTCCTTCGGTGGAGGCCCAGTTGGAAGGGATTTAGTTTCTCGGTTCTAATACGTTCCAATATGGAAGTTTGTTACTTGTATACTTCTGTTGATTATTTTAATAGAAATATTATTTTCTCATCCAATTGATATCTTGCAAATATTTGAATTATTATTCCATGGGCGTATTTTCCATGTATGTGATTATGCTATTTTATATTCTAACATTATATATTATCACCATATGCTTGTGCATCTTGGTTGTTGAGGGCAAGTTGTAGGTATAAATCTTTGAGTTGTGTACTCAACGGTGGTATTTATCAAACGTCAGGACAAGGTAGGCTCTTTATCTTGTCTCATTATAATTTTAATTTAAATAGCATACTTTGGATTAGAGTTGATTTATGCATCCATTCCATATGTTGTGGTTTAACCCATGCCATAGAGATATTTTCCTCCTAACAAATACCAACAAGATCTCCCTCTAGAACCTATCTGCAACCTAATCAACCTATGTTGTTGATGCCTTCTACCTTTTTCCCCTTCTCCTCCAGTGTGGACACTATGAAGCATAGTTTCCAAAGTCATGACACTCAAAACATATGATATTACTAATATCCTTCTTTCGTATTGGTTGTGGAGATGATTATGTCTCAAGAGAAGCCCTTCTCCTTGGTGAACCTCTTCTACCTAAAGAACCTCTTCTTCCCTTCCTAGTGCAGGCTACAAGGGCCTAGTTCTCATTACTTTTACTCTTCACAACATCATCCATATCATCCATGGACACCAACCAAGTATCTTCCTGAATACAATCATTCCATAGTCTATCAAATTCTGGTAACTTGTCTCATGCACATATCCCTTGCACAAATGGTTCCCAAGAGCTGGGAAGACCTCTCAATGCTACATTCACCAACTCGGCATCTTGCAACGTCTCACCAATAGTTGCAATATGATCTCACATCTGAGTGATCTTCATAATATTTCTCACAATTGTGTCCTCATTGGTCATCCTGACAATTTGAAGTTGGTGTTTCAAATGCATCATCATTCATGTATTTTTGTTTTGATATAGACCCACCAAAGAATCATACATCTCCTTGGCAGATGTCTTCTCATCAATTTGAGGAATCAAGTGATTCATCATAGATTCTAGCAACACTTGCTTGGCATTCACTTCTATCTTCTTGTGTGTTATCAATTCTTGCAGATCGATAGGAATTGCAACCCCACTCTCAACACACTCCTTGAGTTCATTTTCTTCTAACAAAAAAATAACCCTTACCTTCCAATCCTGGAAGTTGGTTTCTCCTTCCAACATGTCCTTAACATTTAATGTGTTCACCATTTTGACATGCCCAGAATAAGAACAACATTGTTCCAGTGTTGTAGCCAACAATGTGTCTCAAGATGATCCCCTTCTCTCCAAATCCCAAGCTCTGATACCATGTCAATTTTCACATGCAACTCTATGTAACTAATTTTTAGATCTAAAAAATGATTCCTCGTGAGCTAACAGTAAACCCTAGCTATTATCACTGAACAATTTTACATTGAAAATTATTGACTGAAAATATATGCAGTGGAAATAACAAGATCATAGATGAATCATCAACACATATATGAGACACAAATTTATGTTCTACAACCTTGTTAATTTCATAAATTATGAGGGAAAAACCATCCCTCCTAGCCAATACAAAACCACCAGAACTCTAAGGACAACCTTGTCCTCCAATAACACAAAATATTAGAAAACCAAACCTCAAAAAATCCTATGAAATTTCCTCTTCCCACAAATATGTTTCATACCACTTGTATGGCCTGCTAACATCACCTATATTGTTGTTGATGTCATCTTGTACATACCTAACCCTTCCCAAAAAACCTTTTACAGTTGTACGTTATTCACCTTACTACAACCCGTGTACATACACGATTGTGCCTCACTACAACCCATGTATACGCAACTAGGCCTCATTGCAATCTGCATACATACGTGAATGTGCCCACTGTAACCCGCATACATGTACATAAAACTTGTGTGAATACCTTCATACGATTCACTCTTTGCGGCTTCCTCTCTTCTATAACAAATTTTCCGTCATTGCAAAATTTCCCTTTACTGAAATCACCAAACCTCCTAGCACAATTGCTCACTCACTTATGCTAACTCCATCCTTTCACAATGAGAAAATGTCACATTGACCTCTCTCCTTTATATACAAGTCTAATTAGTGAGTTTGGGAACCCCTTCCAAACTCAACAATAAATTAGAATATTTTATTCTTCTTTGTGGGTGTGGCACCCCCACACAAGCCCACAAAGCCAATCAACTTGCCCATGAGACCCTAGCCTCATTTCTAGGTCGATTTCACTTAAACGAAAGGCTAATCTGATGCCAATGAATATTCCCACATGCCTAACACCTTGACCTTATGTGGGAATACCTTCCAAAGCTACTATATCATCAACAAGTAAAAGGTAATTTTTTCTTCATCCAAAGAGTGACATCATAGTGTTGATTGGTATTTTATGATGTAGCATATTCTATTTCATATTTCAACACTTATTAATTAGCTCCTAACCCTCTCTATATTGTGGTAACTTATGCCCTAGTTTCTTGTTGAATATTCTTAAGGAATATTGCTACTTGATTGGCACTAGTATATCTAACCATATATTAAGGTGTGTGTTTATTGAAGTGAACTATATCGTGCAATGCAATGAGATATCATTTCCATAGATTGGGATATCCCCCGTGGCTTCAAGGAGCTTGCATAAAGTGAAGGGGAAACTATGTTGAGGTGACAGTGGTGCGTTTCCCAAGTGTGCTTACCCCTATAGCATCGTTGTAAGGGCTTTCATTAAGGGTGCTAATTTGAGCAATAACATAATCCACTTAAAATAGTTTTTGCTTGAATTCATTAAAGGGTCAAATCCATTGGATGATGGTCTATTAGCCATTTTAGTTTTCATATTGTACCAATATGATGGAAGATAATGGACTACCCTAGTGTACCACCATTTTTCCATATAGTTCCCATCCCAATTTTTCATGATAGGACCCAAAGCCCTTGTAGTTTGAGATTGCATTACGAACCCCATTCATCTTTCTCATATACTTCTAACCATTCCCATGGGGGATCCCATATTTACATTTGGTTGTTTTCTATTATGAAATTTTTTATAATACTTTATTATGTATGATATTTGTCGCACTTTGTTGCTCATTCCTTCTTGCGAATTTGCATTTCCCTTCTTATCGATGCTTTCCCTTGCTTGAATATTTTTCATGCTAGATCATACTATCCTAGAGGAGACATGAAATTAGGTGTCCATTTCTTGCTTTCTTATTCTTGGTTGCTTTCCTACATCCATGTTGTGCTAGGACCAACTTTTCGATCCTTGTGACCCATCTCTGCTAATGTATTATTAGCATTCTTTGATTCTTATTTCATGATTTCCACTTAATGGCATGAAAAGCACAAAAAACAATATCATAAAACGAGAGAGAGGGGGGAAATTTGAGATCTTCAATTAATTATTATCAAGTCTGGGTATCTATCCATGTTTCCCTTGAATGTAGCATGAGTATTGAGTCTTTATCTCTATATTTGGGTACAAATTGTTCCTTTGCATGTGTTTTAATAGACACCATTGGTTATTGGAATTTTTCAACATCAACATATTTATTCACATAGGCACTAGTACCTTGGGTCTCATTTTCATCAATGGTGAGACACCTCGCATATGGAAGTGACTTTCATTATTGGTCACTAACTAGATGAGATTTCTCATGTGCTATTCTTGGTGCCAAAGAGAGTCATATTTGGTGGCGGTTACTTCAAATTATCACATCCAATACTTCGACAAATTTATCTTCATCATTTTGATCTACCTCATGTCCACTTATGAGAGATGCATCATTTCTTTCCTTCTAACAAATCAAATCTAACTCATTTTCTCTAGTTGTATGATCTGAATACATTTAGTACCTTAGTCCATGTAGTGCTGAACAAGAATTTTCTTCACACTTGACTTTGGGTTTTCATCAATGACCCCTAATTGGATGATTCCTCTAGTGACCAACTATACCACATCTATTCACACTTTGCATAAATTTACTAAGTACCTTGGTTACCAATTTCATCATCAATGGGATACCTTGTATATATAAGTTGTTTACATCTGATTGATTGTAGACTAGACAAATTTTCCCATGTTTTACTTTGACACATTTATTCACATGGTTCAAATTCAAATCGTGACAAATGTTAGTTGAATTCCTTGGGATTTGCATCCCTCATCGATATCATTGCCTAATTTTTTTATGTACCACATATTTATATTTCTATTAGTGCTTTGGAGGACCACATTGTTCGTAGTATATACAATCTCGGTTATTCTTTAGTGTTAACATAAATCCACCGCATATTTTCTTGTGGCCGTGATCTTGTTTTTCACATAGATCCACTATGTGATTTTTCATGGCTATGGTATCATATTTATATCATATGGATCCATAGAGAATTTGATTTGGTGGCCATGCTTACATTTTCACCTTAGCATGGGTATTCCCACCGCAGGGAAGATATTTTTATGATACTTTATGTTTGTCTTCAAAATAACTCTCCTATCTTGGGATTATTGGTAATCTACCACTTGGGTTTCTTAAAAATCTCATCTCTAGATTTTTTATAATGTATTTTGTCCATCCAATGCCTATTGACCTCACACGTTAGGGGGAATATCTTTTCACCCCGATTCGGTCACCCCTATACCAAATTGTAGCTTGAGTCAAATGTAGTCATCTACATGTCTCCGACCAAATGGTTACAACTTATTCTCAACATTTTAGCACAAAAACTCTCCTTGCCAATTTGCATGTCCAAAATTCAAAGTTTACCACTTGATTTCATCTTATCTTGAAGCAAGATGTGATATAACCACGCCTTTTTGTAATGAAATATGAGTGCTTGTAGTCATCACATGCCCTTTAAGTATGCAATATGAAATCACCTTGGAAGATGTGAAAAGATATAAAATTCCGTAACCTATGAAACCCTAAGTGGGTGACATGAGATCTAAACAAGTGTACAGAATCCATGAAGCCAATACCCACCCATAACCACCGTTTCCTTATATAAATACATGTTTTTCAGGTGGAAGAGAGTTATCTTAGTGAGCCAAAAAATCTATAGAGCCGTGAATCCTTTTTTATTATTCATGATTTCTTAGTAATAGGAACCCTCCTTTCTCTTCATTATTATATATTTGTCTTTGATTGCAATGGTAGCTTAAAGCCCCTTTGAAGCTCCCTTTTGGCGTGGAAATTTGAGTCTGTTGAAGGAGTTTGGAGTTGAATAGCCCTAGCTGGAAGTAACCCAGGCCCAGGTGTGGAAGTTATCAGTGTGCATAATCATGTATACATTATAACTTCCACTTTTATATACTTAATCCAAATTTCTCTTCTACCCCCCACTCCAAATTATTCTATAATTTTTTATATGACTTGTGTGGTTTCTTTAATGCTTTGTCCATTATATTTTCATTTGAATTAATTATTAAATTCCCTACAACGCATATATCCAATTATGCAATTTATTAATGTTTATTTCTAGATTAGGTATAAAAAAAAAAAAAGAGTAGAGGTATTTGTTTATTTGACATGTGTGTAGAAATATAAGAGGATCTCCTTCACTAAAGAGTGTCCCTCCTTCCATTTGAATCACCTTTTATAATTCCTATAAAATCATCCCCAAGTATTTATCTTGCTTGCCCTTCTATCACATTGATTTGCATTGAATATTTGGGAATAAACAATGATTGGAGATATTGTCTCTCAACCATTAGCCAATTAATTGTTGGAGATAATTGTCACCTGCATACCAAAAAATCCCTCAACAAGTAAAGAAAAGGCAACAATAGATGAAGAGGTGGAAAATTATAAAAGGGAATATTTATCCTAATTGCTAATCCATAGAATCAAAGTTTCATTCTTGGAAATGTTTGTATATTTCCATGCACCGAAAGAAAGCAACGAATGGTTTTCAAAACTATATAGTATCTTCAAAATACATCTCATGAACCAAAAGGTTATAACTAAGATTAGAGGATGAGGTGTATGGGGAACCAATACATCCCAAAATACAAAGTCAAGAGCTAAAGCCAAAAAATCTAAGATCCAAAGTTGAAATCCAAGAGCTAAGAATCGAGAGCCAAAGTTGAGAACTGGAATTGGAGCATGAGCCATGAGCCAAAGTCAAAGGCCAAGGACAAAAGGAAAAGTCCTCAAATTATTGATATTTTGGGGCTAAAAGCTACAAGTTTTAAACATTTTACATTAATGCAATGACACGCATATTCTTAAAAAAAAATGCACACACAATTGTAATCACACATATACACAGATATTTACCTTGGAAACCCAAACCAGGAAAACTAACAACGTATTTAGAGCCACGCTTCTAGTTATTATTCATCATCTTTCAACTTCATTGTTTACTATACAATATATATAGGATCCTTCCACATCCAAAACCCCTAATCCATTGACCCATATTAGACTACAACCCTAACTCCTCAATCGGAATTACAAAACCATGGGCTAAGCCACAAATCCTCTCATGCACCACAAAACTTCCAAGAGTGAAAACTGTGTGCTAAAAATAGCTAAAAAGGACACAAAAATTTGTCCAAAAAAATCAAGGGGCACGCCCCCTGCAACCCCTCGGACATGGGGGAATGTTTCACCCCCTATGACCCCCCCTGCTATCCCCAACGCAATAAATCATGTGTGGGTTGGTCGTGCAAATAATATAACACATACCCAACAAAAGCCTCCCAAAATGGGGAGGTTTGATTTGAAATCGATCACCATATATTTTTTTCATCATCATTGGTACTTTCTAGGGTGGAAAATCAAAGTTAGCCTTTTCAAGCCCATTTTAAGGGTTGAACTTGGCATGGTTATTTGGGGTATTAAAATGTATGGAACATGTTTCAAGCATTAGATGTATGTTTTCACCCCAAAACTTTGTGAATGTAGTTTCCAACACCTCAATATTGATTCTAACAACCCAAAGAGCACCTCAATCAGATTTCATATGGTGTTTTTCCCCTAGCAAGTTGACTTGTTCTTTCACTACAATAGTACCAAGTGGATGCCACATCAAAGCCCATTAATCACACATGCGGAGATATTCAAATGGGAACTTTCAAGAATATTCTAAAGGGTTAAAAACCCTAACTTTAATAAAAGGTTGGAGCAAACAAAAACTCTAACCCTAACAACTATGAGAAGATGTTAAAACATGAGCATGTAGGGAGAAATGGGTTCTATTCCTATTGTAATGATTTTGTGTTCCATATTTGAGCAATGAAAATGAATGAGATATCAAATCATAGTAGAGGAAGAAGGGAAACCTGTAACATCCTATCATAGGCCATAGTATCTATTTTCTCCATAGCGAACTAATATTTCTTTGTATTTTATATTGTAATATGGGAAATAAAAGAGTAAAGCATGGTCATTATTTCTCGATAGAATTTTTCCTTCATAATTTTCTCCATGGTAAACTTTGGTGTTAATTGTGATTTATTTCCATCATTATAGTGCGTTCTCATTTTCTCGATTATTTACCATAATGAAAGTGGTATGTTTCTAATGTTACATCTTAATCATATGTAATCTCAGCACAATATAGTATAATCTCATTGCTTTGAAGTAGAATTTCAAGATCAGTTGTGATGCATTGTCTTGGAGAATATCCATAGTTTTTTTATAGATTACCTAACTTATAGGATATGGAATTATGATTAAGATTTGGCATTGTGACTTATTATGTCTTGCATTAAAATCGCATATGAAACAAACTCATTGTGCTAAGAGAAGTGAGGTGCATTCTATAGTGTAGGAGGTGGGAGAAATCCATCACCTTTATATGTATTCATGTGTGTAACAATACATTGAATAGATGGTGCATTGGGTGCATTGAATAAGAAAACTAACACATGTCTATCTAAACTTGCATGTAATGTGCACCTCAAGGTTTTGAGGCTCCATGATGCATATATTGACTTCACAAGTTCATACAAATGGCCAACATATCAAATATTGACAACCTCAAGGAAAATATTAGAGAGGGGACTAGATGAGTTTGTGTTAGTGGTAATTGAGCCAATAATCACTTGTTGGCACACACCAACTAGTGCCAACCAAAAATAACAATGGATAATTGTGATTCAAAATCATGAAATATTAATAATAATTAATGCCCACCAAGGAACATAATTGACTTAATTCATGTCCTTTAGGTTTGTAACATTCCCACTATAATCCTCATTTTAATTTATGCATAATGTAGATATAAATGTGGCTATGGCCAAGGGATGTAATATATGAATTGTGTTTTTTATTTTTAATGAAAATAATGTGATATCAGTTGTTGGGAATATGGACAGAGATGGGGATTGATTTATCCACAAGAGAGAGGAAATGTCTAGGAGTGTCCAAGAGGAACCCAAGGAGGTAATTAATTATGGGTACTAATTCAACCTAGATTTTTGAATTTTATTACCATTGGGGATAAATTCTATTTTATGTTTGAGTGTATGAGATCCCAATCATTAAATACCTGTCAGGGGTGGGTATAGAAGTGGAATCCATAGTTATTGGAAGTATCAGTTTGTTGTACAGTCGACATTGGGAAGAGTGTGCAATCAACTATCTTGTGAAAATAGAGGAAATCCATATAGGGGAGAATAGGTAGTTTTTCAAATTCAATTTTGGCATAAACAACAAGGGGAGAGCAAGGAAAAAGAACATGGAAGCTAAACCAAGAAGGCTGGGAAAATTTTTGAGCATTTTGAAGCTAAATATTGAAGAGCCATGTTGCCAGGCCTGAAGAGTGAACTCATGGGTGTGTTTCACTAAAATAACAATCATTTGTTGCTATTTTTCTAGTAGTGTTTCCTGGAAATGAGTTCCTTTGAGTTCCCACCGAAGATATTGTTGGTTACCTATGCCAGAGAGACCTTGATAAATGAATAGGACGCCTGAGGGACTGGAAGCAGTGAAGGGGTACATTCCTTGGGTTGGGTAAGTCAAGAGGAAGAGAGTTGAAGGAAATTTGGGGTAGTTGTAGGAGAATATCAATGGGTTGTGAGATTTAGAGTTATGAGTGGATTGTTAGAGGCACCCTTCTCTGGTGGATTCCTAGCCCCAGCTCGGGGGTGACTTGTTGTTGATATTTGGAGCAACAGATCTATGGTTGGGTTGAATGTTATTCCCGAGCAGCTAGTTGCACAAACATTTTAATAAGATAAGTGTTTATCTATTTTCTGAGTCATATTATGAGTTATATGACTGTGCATTTGATCATGGGTATGAGAATGGTTGTATGTGTTGTTGTAGATGATTTTATGGTTGTATTATGTTCTTTTTGAATGATGTAGATGCATTTAGTTATGGGTTTCATATTTTAGTTAAATATGTGTTAAATTTGTAGATGGTAAGCTTCAGGAATTAATTAGCAAAAGAAATTTTCAAATTTATGTGTTTTTTTTCCGCAAGTATTGTTCCCTGGTTAAGTTGGGGGATGTTACATAATGGTATCAGAGAGACAGGTTCAAACATTGATCTTGTATAGTCTAGACTCAACACACAGATGTTCAAAAACAATTGCAGAGTTAACTATCAGTCTGCAAAGTGGTTGTCAGATATTTCCATGCAAAAGTGTAAGGAGATTTCCTGTGATTTTGGTGAGTTCGAGTTCAGGGATTAAAATACCCAATTTTAATCTCTAAGTATTTATGTGTTGGGCCTATAATTGGTCGAATTCTGGAAATTACAATGTAGCCATGAAGAATTGGGAGAAATTGGGGAAAAGCCCCAATTTTTGCAACAAAATTGGTTGAGAATTCGACCTACGAGAGTCAAACTTGGGTGTGAAGGTTGATTCGATATGCACCAGGCTTAAATCATCCATTAGCAATCTTATTTTTGGGTTCCATGGTGAACCTGGTAAGAAATTCGGAATTATGCATTTTTGGAAAATTGGAAAAATTAGAAATTTGGGAAATTTTGGGTATTTTATTGTACATGACATCAACATGATGTGGAGGCCACATGGTAGAAGTGACATGGTAGATATGACATGGACTACCATGGTGGCAGGTCCACGCCAGAAATTGGTAGCACGGTGGCAAGTGACGTGGGAGCCGCATGAGACGATTGTATGACCAAACCATAAACCATTGTCTCATGGGTAGAGGAGTGTCATGGCCTGGGAAATTATACCATGCAACACCACTCATATTATTCCATGTAGAATGGGGGAAACTACCATCATGATCCAAAAGGTTGTTAAACCTAGGGCACTTTTGGGGTGTGAAATGGCCTGTAGGTCGTCGATCCCGTTCAATCTCCATCATCAGATCTGGGAGACATGTGAATTTGTGTGCTCCAAAGTAAAGGTGTGGGATGTGATCTGTCCATATCCACAACCAATGAAGAGTCACCATGTGGAGTCTGTCAGTTAGGTTGGGACCCTTGTCCCATCTAGGGTCAAGTGTGTGCCAGTTGGGCAGGTGGGGACCATAAAATATTCATATTTTATTAATGTTTAAGGTTAGCGAAGAGAAAGAGAGAGAGAAGGTTGAAAAGGTAGGATAGGGAGTGACATGTCATCATGTTAGGGTGCCACATCGAACCAGAATGCCACATCAGCAGCCACGACAACAAGGATGCCAGATAGGCAAAATTATTCCACAGTGTCAAAAAAATACTAAGTTTGGAGCCAAAATATTATTTTGGCCATAACAGGAGCATAATAGTCCAAAATGAGAGGAAACTTCTAGGTTTTTTCCATAGTAAGGAGGAATAAAGAAGCTCCATAGAGGGCCACTGCCCATTTCTGCTTGGATTTGTTAGAAAATAAAAATTAGTGGTTTTTAAATATTTGAATCCAGAACATTGTCATAGGTCTAGATCAAGTTGAAATTCTTGGAGAGATTCAAAAAATAAAACATGGAAATAACCCAGGAAGGAACTGAATAAGTCCAAAGGGGTTTGGAATGGGGATGTTGAAATAGGCCAAAATCCATTATTTCGTGCCATTTTTTGGAGGTTTTTGGGATTTTTAAAGCAAGAAAAGGGTCCCCGGATGGAAAATCTAGAAAGTTTTATTTACTCAAATTTATGTACACTCATCAAGCCAAACAATTTTGGTTTATTGAAGTTCTTCCAAAAGTGCACAATTTGGGAGATAGCTTGTTTGGCTAAAAATTCTTTGGCTAAAACTTCTAAGTCTGGGAAAAATGGGTGAAAAAGGACAAAGTTGTCATTTCCATATTGTTGTATTTTTTTACTATAGCATCAAAATGACAATCTGAGAGTTTTTATGAGTTCCTTGTCATAATTACTATATATTCCTCATACAAATTTTTCCCTAGTTCCTAACATATTTACTTATACAAGTGGTAGAAGTTGGTGTTTGAGATTATTTGCACCAGAATGAAAAATGTATAAAAGGGGCAAAGTAGTAATATTCAAATGGTCATCATTTTTTTCTCACAACTCATAATTGAGCAAGAAAATAGTCTTTGGAAATCTATCAGAGAGGAGAATCCAACTATCAACCCAGAAAATTGATTTGGGCATCACAAGTTGTAGTCAGTGCGAAAAAGGATGATTGGTGGCATTAAAGAGTGGGAAATTTTATGTATTATTTTCCATAATTGTGTGTGTATATTTGTTTTTAACAAAAATTTATTTTCATGCAAATTTTCTTGAAGAATTTAGAGGTACGGGAAGGCAGTTGGTTCTTGTATGAGAACCACAACCATGGAAGATGCCCAAGGGTTATACAATCATGGAGAGGAATTTATAGGGCTACATGTCAGCATGGGAAATGATGATACATAATCTAATGGAAGAAGAGAGAGGAAAGAGCATGTGACTATGACAAGCTTGCAGAGAGAAGTGCAAAGTTATAGGGCAGATAATGAGAATATTATGAAGGCTCAAGAAGAGATACTTCAGAGTTTGAACATGTTGCAGAAGAAATCCAATAAAGATTCTAGCACAAAGAAAGCAACTAGTGCTAGACAAGGGACATCATCCAGATCCCATAGAAGAAAGGAGGAGCATGGGAATGATAGGAAGTCAAGGAGCAAGATCAAGCACCATCATTCCACTAGGATATATCATGCAAGTTCAGGGCCAATAAACATCCCAAGTGTGTCCCCTATGAGGAGACAAAGGAGAATTCTTGAGGGAGACATATTTCAAGGTGAACTTAGGAAAATCAAGCCAACAACTTTCAATGGTGAGCATAAGAAGGGAGAAGAGGTTGAGGAATGGTTGTTGGAAATGAAGAAATATTTCCAGCTGCATGATTATCCCTCTAGGGTAGAGACAATAATTTCAACCTACCATTGGCAAGGAAAGGAAACCATGTGGTGGTATCAGCTTAAGAAAGAAAAACACCTTGATGAGAGGAAGGTCTCATGGAGGAAGTTCAAAGGATATTTCCAAGTGAAATATTTTCTTGAGCATTACTATGAAAGGAAGATGAAATATTTATTTGAACTCAAGTTGGGAAGCATGAAAATGGATGAGTATGAGAAGAGGTTATTTGAATTGTTGAAGTATGTGGACTTCATAAAGGATGAGAAGGTAAAAATCCAAAGGTTTATAAGTGAGTTACTCTCTTTCTACAATGATAAGATACAATATGATAAACCCAATACTTTGGAGGAGACCATAAAGAGAGCAATGCATCTTTATGAGGAGAGCAGAGGGAGGCCAGTCTTCCAAAAGACTTGGAATGACAAGATGAAGGGTAAAAAGGAGCAAAGGTAAAAAGGATTTAAGCCACCCATTTTCAAGAATATCTCCCAAGAAAATCAACAAGGACATCCAAACCAAAATGAGAAAAAGACAACAGATTCATTTGGGAAAAGGCCAAGGAAGCAACCTGTACATTGTTGGGGATGTGAGGGAAATCAATTATATATGGACTTGCCTCAAAAAGGTGAAAGAATAAGGATTTTTCACGACATTCAGGAGGCTGAAATAGTTGAAGACATGGAAGGAAGCATGCCAAGGATTTATGCAACCTTGGACAACAAGAAAGTAGAGTATCAATCCCCAATGATTAAAGTGGAAGGTAAGATTGATATCTGACCCATAGCAATTTTAATTGATTTTGGAGCTAGCCATAGTTACATAAACTCTAACATTGTTAAAACATTTCACTTGCAAAGGAGTTAGCATGAGAAATATTGGTTAGTTCAGTTATACATGGGAGCTAAGCGAAAGATTAATGAGTTGGTTAAATATTATCAAATAGACATGAATGGACTCAACACAAAGGTGGATGTGAATGTTATACCTTTGGGTTTATATTATTGTCTAATTGGCATGGATTTGTTGGATAAATGCCATGCTATCCTAGATTGTTAATATAATACAATAACTTGTCTTGATGAGGATGGACAAAAAGGCAAGATTCAAGGCATTGCAAGAGTTGTATTTGTTAGAGAAATCTCATCCATGAAGTTGAAAAAGATTTTTAGAAAAGGATGTCAAATTTTTGCAACTCATATGGAAGAGGCAGCGAGAGACAAAGTGGCAAGTATTGAATACCACCCGATATTGAAATATTTTGAAGATGTTTTGGGGGAAATCCTAGGATTTTCACCAAAGAGAGACATTGATTTCTCTATTTATTTGGTGCCAGGAGTTGCCCCAATGTCCAAGAAACCTTATAGAATGGGCACACCATAATTAAAAGAGTTGCAAATGAAGCTTCAAGAAATTTTGAAGAAGGGGTATATATTCCCAAGTGTGTCACATTGGGGAGCCACGGTTCTTTTTATGAATAAGAAGGATGGAACCTTAAGTCTATGTATTGATTTTAGGAAACTGAATAAGGTCACAATAAAGAACAAATATCCTTTTCCAAGGATCAATGATCTCTTTGACTAGCTGAAAGATGGAAGAATATTTTCCAAGATTGGTTTGAGATCAAGTTATCACCAAGTGAGGATAAAAGAAGAGGACATCAGCAATACAACATTCAGGACAAGATGTGGGCATTATGAGTTTATAGTAGTGTGATTTGGGCTATCAAATTCCCCTGTTGTTTCCATGTGCCTGATGAATGGAGTACTCATGGAGTACTAGGACAAGTTTGTAATTGTTTTCTTGGATGATATTCTAGTCTACTCCAAGACAAAAGAAGAGCATGAGCAACATTTAAGAATGGTGCTACAAGTTTTGAGAGAACACAAGTTGTATTTCAAGATAAGTAAGTGCATCGTTTTCAAAATAGGATTCACTACTTGGGGCATATCATTTCAGCAGAGGGGATAATAATTTATCCTGAGAAAATAGAGGCCATTAGAGGATGTCCAACACCAAGAAATGTAATAGAAGTTAGATCTTTTATGGGTCTTGCGGGTTATTACCAAAGATTCATAAAGGTGTTTTCAAATATTGAAAGCCCAATCACTTATTTGCAAAAGAAGGGAGTGAAATTTGAACGGATTCCCAAATGTGAAGAATTTTTTCAATGGTTGAAAGATATTTTGACATTTTGAAGATTGTTGATCCAAATGAAGACTTTGTAGTGTGCACGGATGCGTGCAAGGAAGGGATCGGTGGAGTCCATAGTCAAAATGATCATGTGGTATGCTATGAGTCTCGAAAATTAAATGAGCATGAGAGGAATTATGCTACACATGACTTGGAGTTGGAAGAAATTGTCCATGCATGAAAAATGTGGCGACATTACCTCATGGGAAGAAGATTTGAGCTAAAGACAGACCAATGTGGTCTAAAGCATTTGTTTGGACAATCAACATTAAATGTCGGAGAAACTAGATGGTTGGAATTTCTAATTGAATATGACTTTGAAATCAAGCATATCAAAGGCAAGGAAAATCAAGTGGTTGATGCACTCAACAGAAGAGCCTATGAATTGCATATTTAAACCATTAGCATGATCATCACATATTTAAAGGACAAAATTCTAGAGGCTGCAAATTCAAACCAGCAATATGTAAAAATAAAAGAGACATTACAACAAGGTAATTTATAGCATAAATTTAATTATTATGGGTTGAAATAGGATGGAATTGTCATGTATAAAGGAAAGATATATGTGTCAAATTCAAGAGAGGATAAAAATATAGTGTTGAGGGAAATGCATAATGTGTCATATGTTGGCCATGATATCAAAAGACAATTATAGTTGTAAGAAGCCAATACTTTTGGCCAAGAATGAAGAAAGAAGTGGCTAATTACATAGGTAGGTATCTAGAATGTCAAAAGGTACAAACAGAGCATAGACATACAGCGGGGCTGCTACAACCATTTTCCATTCCTTAGTGGAAATGGTAAGTGGTTACAATTGATTTCATTACAAAACTTCCCAAAACAGTGAAGAAGCATGATTTCATCATGGTGGTGGTGGACAAATTAACAAAAGCAGCACATTTTATTCATGTTAAGACCACACACAAGGAAACAAATATTGCAATAATTTAAATGAAGGAAGTTGTTGGGCTACATGGAGTGCCTAAGGAAATTTTTTGACAGAGATCAAAAGTTTAACTCAAATTTTTGGAAAGGTTTGTTTAAAGGCTTTGGGACAAATTTAAATCTCAACACAGCTTATCACCCAGAGTCTGATGGGAAAAAATAGAAGACTAATAAAATCATTGAATACATGATCTAAATGTATGTGATGGACCAACCATCAAAGTGGGAAGATTATATCCACTTAGTTGAATTTTGTTACAATAATGGGTATCAAGCCTCATTAAAAATGAGTCCATATGAAGCTTTGTATGGTAGGAAATGTAACACATCCGTGAGTTGGGATAACCTAGCAGACAAAGCTATCGTTCAGTCAAAATTGTTAAAGGAAATGGAAGAGCAGATGGTAAATAGCAGGCAGAATTTAAAGTTTTCCCAAGACAGGCAGAAAAGTTATGCAGATAAGAACAAATTTTTTAGATATTTTGAAGTGGGATAACATGTTTTTTCTCAAATTGAAAGTGAAGAGAAGTTCGATAAGATTGGGTTGCTACCCAAAATTGGCAGCAATATATTGTGGGCCATTCAAAATATTAGAAAATATAAGGTCAATTGATTACATGTGAGCATTGCCTGCATCCATGGGAGTGAATAATGTTTTTCATGTGTCATTATTAAAGTAATATGTGTCTGACCCTAACCACATAATTGATTAGACTGTGATCCAGGTGGAAAACTAAGGGGATTTCCGGGTGGAACCAGTATGCATCCTAGACCAAAAATTAAAAGTTCTCAGGAACAAATCCATAGGGATAGTAAATATTCAATGGACCTATTACATTACTGAAGATGCAACATGGGAGCATGAAGAAACTATTAAGGAGGAATACCCGCAATTTTTTGTCAATTTTGAGGAAAATGAAAGATAAAATGCAAGACTCCATTTTGAGAAACTAGAGTTCTAGAACCACATCTCAGATTCCTAGCCAATTGTGTTGGGGGGCTTGATAAATGAATGGAACACTCCTTGTATTATCCCTGACAAATGAATGGTGATTTCCTTGGGTCAGCGTGTTGAGAGGATTAGGATATTTTTTGTTGGAACTGTTGTTGTTGTAAAATTGCAAGAATTTTATTTCTTAAGCATTGTGATGTAATTTGTATATGTATATATTAGCAAAGTGTGCATCGAGGATGGCGCACAATTGTAGGGGAGGGGGAAAGTAGCATCCCCACTATAATCCATGTTTTAATTTATGCATAATGTAGATATAAATATGGCTATGTCTAAGCGATGTACTATGTGAATTGTATTTCTGATTTTTAATGAAAATAATGTGATACCAGTTGTTGGGAATATGGAAAAAGATGGGGGATGATTTATCCACAAGAGAGATGAAATGTATAAGGGTGTTCAAGAGGAACCCAAGGAGGAAATTAGTTATGGGTATTAATCCAACCCATATTTATGAATTTTATTACCATTGGGGATAACTTCTATTTTATGTTTGAGTGTATGAGAGCCCAAGCATTAAATACATGTCAGGGGTGGGTGTAGAAGTGACATCCTTAGTTACTGGAAGTATGGAGTTGTTGTACAATCAACATTGGGCAGAGTGTGCAGTCAACTTTCTTGGGAAAATTGAGGAAACTCATATAGGGGAGAGTAGGTAGTTTTTCACATTCAATCTTGGCATGAACAACAAGGGGAGAGAAAGGAAAAATAACATTGAAGCTAAACCAAGAAGGCTGGGTGAATTTTGGAGCATGATGGATCATTTTTGGAGCATTATGGAGCTGAATATTGAAGAGTCAAGTTTCCAAGCATGAAGAGTGAACTCTTGGGTGAGTTTCACTAAAACAAAAATTGTTTGTTGTTATTTTTCGAGTAGTGTTTCATGGCAGTGATTTACTTTGAGTTCCTAGCAAAGAGATTCTTGGTTACCTATGCCAGAGAGATCCGGATAAACGAATGGGATGCCCGAGGGACTGGAAGTAGTGAAGGGGTACATTCCTTGGGTTAGGAAGGTCAAGAGAAAGAGAGTTGGAGGAAATTCATGAGAGTTGTAGGAGAATACCAATGGGTTGTGATATTTAGAGTTGTGAGTGGATTGTTAGAGGCACCCTTCTCTTGTGGATTCCTAGCCCTAGCTTGGGGGTGACTTGTTGTTGATATTTGAAGCAACAGGTCTATGGTTGGGTGGAACATCCTTCCCAAGTAGTTGGTTGCACAAAATTTTTAAAAAGATAAGTGTTTATATATTTTTGAGTTATATTATGAGTTATATGACTATGCATTTGATCATGGGTATGATAATGGTTTTATGTGTTGTTGTAGATAATTTTATGGATGAATTATGTTATTTTTGAATGATGTACATTCATTTAGTTATGGGTTTCATAATTTAGTTAAATATGTGTTAAATTCATAGTTGGTAAGCTATAAGAATTAATTAGCAAAAGAAATATTTGAATTTATGTGTTTTTTTCTTCAAGTAATGTTCCATGGTTAAGTTGGGGTTCGTTACAAGGTTGAGGTCTAGTAATTGACATGGGGAATTGCAATTACAATAAAGGCTCAAGGTCCAACCCCATAGGGATAGAGCCTTGATCATGAGTATGAATTGATCATGTTTGATGGGCCCCATGTTAAAGTGGGCTTTATCACAATAATATGGATGATCCAATGGATAAAAAAAAGTGTTTTCCCTTACCAAAGAATAAATCCAATTCATAAAATGAGGACAAAATGAACCTAGCTCACAAATCAAAAAACAAAGAGATGGGTATAATTTACAAAAACCTAAAAATAGATATAGATTTTACAAAACAAATAAATAGAAAAGTGGATATTATAGATTATATGCACTAAGTATTCATCAAGTGGAAAAACATCCCCAACATACCAGGAACAAAAGACTATGATAAAATCACATATGAGAGATACCATGCTTGAATTGCATATTGCACACTAATAATATACAAGGTTTCTACATATCAAAATGACCAGAAGCATTACCAACCACTTTTTTATTTATGCTTGTTAGTACCACCCACACTTTCGCTCATTGGAAGAATTCTTATTGAACACATTTGTGTCAAATACTTTACAACCCCATTGTTGAACAGGATAAGTCAACTGAGAGGGGCGGGGTGAATCAGTTGTATAAAATTTATTTCATTTGATAAGAAGATTACTTATTAATCAATAAATCACGCCTTTAACATTTAACTTGCAGTAATACATTTAACCAATAAATAGACAATCACATAAATAAAATAGTGACACAGTGATTTTTCATGAGAAAACCCAAAAGGGAAAAAACTCTTCTTCTTATGAATGAAAGGCAAGCTCCAACTCCTCTTTACATTCTTATTTTATCTGAGCTACAACCAAGATGAGGTTGCTACCTCTGTTTCTTCAGCACCTACTGAATGGAAGCTACAACTCCCAGATGTACAAGCACCAACTTGTATAGGCGACTTTTACAGTCTCCCCTTGCTCCTCCCTACCACCCTGGAATCCTTCTCTGTCACTAAGAACCTGCAAACCAACTCTTTATCTTCTCTGTCAAATATCAGACATTTAAGTCCTTTCTGTTTATATATTCATATCATAATCCATCCTTGACCAAACCTCATAAATTTATCAATTTGGGCATATATATTCTCTCCTTAATCTTTGCTCTGTTTTCATCATTTCTTCTCACTGTTTTAGAGCTTCGGCTCCACCATTATTCCCCACTCGTCACCCACAATCTCTCACACCATTTCTTTGACAATCAGAGTGTACATTAGAATCCTCATGCTTCGAATAATTAGTTACAATAACAAAATAACTACCTTACAGAAATTATTATTGGCTAAGGCATCAAGAAGAACAGCAACCGTTCGATCTATTTCATCATTTAATCAGCGTCGTTCAATGAGCATACGTTGAGTTTTGACTTTTCAACAGAAACAAGCCTCAAGCGCTTCGGCAAGACATTTGTTCTAAACCATATGTCCATTGGTTGTGACCACAGGCTTAATCAAAAAGGCGCTTTCATGATTCGCATATCGACAATCCTGAGGTGAAGACATCTCGCCTCTTCATGTTGCGATCCCCGAAATGGGGCTTAGCTTCATGCTAGCTCCTCCCTCTCATACTACCACTGGTGGTAACCATAGCCTACGCCAAAAAGGTGTTTTCATGTTTCGCACTTCGGGAGTTAGAAGGTTGGGGAATTTTCTTCCTTTGACTGTCAATCAGTGAAATTATAATCGCTAGCCACGTGTCCTTCGCATCCAACGGTCCTCATCTTATCGTGATTTCAGAAGATAGAGAACTCCTCTCTTGAATTTCTAGTCAGAAAAATGCTGACCTCTTGCCACGTGTACTCTGCATTTTGGCATTTCACATTTCGACGTTTCAATGATGCAGTGTTTCGACACTCCAAATTGTGATCCCCAAAATGATCTGATGGCTTCACAATTGATCTGGTGGATATAGATCGGACAGTTCTCATTAAATTCTCAGGGATAGATCAATGGTCATATACGACTCTTATATTACCCCTCCAATGATTAATCCAATGGACATGACTTAATCATTCATTGAGATGGATGGTTATCGGGGTTTTGGTATTTTCGCCATCAGGTCTTCATGACCTCCAACAAAAACTCTTGAAACTGTAGATCATGTGATGTGTGTTCCTTTCAGTATTTCGTGATCAAACGATCCTGATATCATCGGAACTTTGCGCTCTGATCGACGGCTCACAGCCTTTCGGGACTTTTTGTTTCTCGATTTCGCATATCGTGATGTCAAAGGTTGGAGCTCCTCCTTTCTTTGTTTCCCGATATCCGATTTCTGCTTATATTTGGATCGACGGTCCTTGACCCTCCATGATCCAACAGTCTAGATTGAATCGTGAATTCATGTTTCGGTATATCAAGAAGCATGCCTCCGTTCTCTCAACTTTTAATCTCTCAACTTGCAATTTCCGAATTCCCAAATTCCGAAGGAACTCTCAGCGAAAAGTTTGACATTAATGACAAAACCTATGCAACAAACTGTGCAAACTGACCAACAAACTCCCCCTTTGGCATTGATGGCAAACTTTAAATCTCTTCTCCCCCTTTTGACATCTATGGAAAAGGAATCAACCATACACCCTCTAAGCAAAGAAAAACCACTTGCAAAGATGTATCATTTCAGCAGCAACTCCCCCTATCAATAATAGTCAATAAACCTGTGCAGTTTGATTTTATAATGAAGCCCTTGCAATCTTGAGAATG
>JZKD02S0036718.1:311039-328333 GCA_000966675.3 Picea glauca | reverse complement strand
TGTGGGGTCGAAAATAATTATCATCAAATGCGGTCAACATAGTCATAAATTGAGAGAAAGTCGAAGAGCCAATGGATTTCCCAAAAGTTAGGGACATCATGCACATTGCAATGTCTTCATCAATTACAGTGCACTTGATGGTATATTTCATGTACTCCACATAGATTTTAAAGGCCACATGGTAAGGCAAGTGAGGCTTAACATCTGTGACGTCGAACTTAAAAACCATCAAGCCACACGGGTCTAGAGATCCTAACACAGATAACAAGGAATTCCTCTGTGAAGGACACGTTTGGAGCACCTCCAAAGTTGACATCACACAAGGGGTTTGACCTAGATCTTCAAAAATTGAATATTTTTGGGAAGCTCTTGCATTATGATTGCAAGCATAGCGTTTTAGTACTCCTTTCAGATTATAGGGCAGAGGCTCTGGTTTTTTGATCTGCAAATGTGTTTCTAGAGGAGGGGGAGATTTTGGACCTGCAACAATATGTGAAGAATTGTAATCACAAGATCGAGTGACTACATCAATCTGAGACTTGACCATACTAACACACAGATGGTCACCTTCATGTGCAAGAGGGTTTTGATTCCCACTCGACGAATTTCCAGTGTTGGAGGAGCTCAAGTCCATGTGATGATTATGCAGAAACAGATTGGTCAAAACAACGGGTGGTTTGAGATAAGAACCTCAAGGCTTCCTCAAGTTTGGGGCATAAGTGGGTAAGGTGATCATCTTTACAAATTTTACAAGGAAACTTCACCTTCCTCTTTTCTTTCTTTCCCTCACCAACATTGTTATTCGATATATCATTGTTAGCATTTTCCTTATCTTTGTTATTATTTCTCCCACCCTTATGATTATTACCTCGTCCTTTCTTTCTATTCCCTCCTGGTCGCTGGTTACCATTTGGATTGGTCAATGACTATACATAATTCACATTCACCGACTGAGTGGGAGTGGAGGATGAATAAGAATATTGTCCTGATACAGACTGACTTAGAGACAAATCCTTCAACTGGTTCATCACTAAGTCTGTAGAATTAGAATTTGCAGAGCCTATGATGCCATCGGCATGAGGCCCATGATTTTTTCTAGGGTCATAATTTTACCTCGACGCGTCAGGAAGAATTTCATATAACATCCCAGATTGAGCATGTATGAGTTCCAATTATTGGGGTTTGAAAATAGATCCTTCCTGAGATGTTACTCCAGATGTAGAAACATCCTTCGAAATATAAGGCAATAAAGACTTAAGGAACCATTCCAACAGGAACTCTGGTGGAATGTAGGCTTTAATCAACCTCTTTCGTCTACACCACTCTTGGATATGGTTTGATATATGTGTGGCCTTATATTGGGGGAAGGCCCAAAAAAGTTCTATGCCAACATCATAACGAACCGACAACTGGAAGTGGTTGAGAAAGACCAAAACCGTATGATTAAAATTTTTGTATGTTCCCCTCGGTAGCTCAATGTACCATTTCCATACAACCCCCATTAAGGTGAATTAAAACATTCTCAAATGAATAGAATCATTATTAAGAGAATTGGATGAGCACCAAAGATGAAAAGTAGTAATGTGATCACCTATATCCTCACCAGTCTTGCCCTCAAATTTAAGAATGTCCGAAGGAAGCTTGGTGGGGACGGGGGCCATGATGGATCGTGACGCACTGGGTCATTCATTAATCTTGACAAATATGGAAAATTAAGCGTGGCCAGAAAAGGGAACCAGGGTTGGGGCTTCTAAGCCCATTCTCTCAGGAAATATTAGTGTTGAGGGATTGTAGACCATCCAGGGTTTTGGTATACACCATGGCCCTGTCTTGTAGGGTAATATCCTCCTCCAAATTGATTCATAAGAAGATTTATGGGTACCATACCTATAGGGACTACATAATGAGGGTTATAAACATTACCCCCAACTGGAGTGGCTCTAGGCTAGGGGTTTCCCATAACATGAGACTGACACCCTCTGGGTGGAAATCTAGAGGTTAGAGGTGGATTCGTCATGAAAAATGTGTTGGTTGGAATCGACATGGAGGAGGAAGGGGGAAAGGAAGGAATATAAGAAGTATCTTGTCCACTTGGTTGAGTACTCTATCCAAGAGCATTGAGACTAGGATTAGACCCGGGAGGAAAAGAAGGCTTGCTTCCAACTGTTTGAGTCGTTTGGGATATATGAGCTCCACCAAACGAGAGAGGAATATGTGGAGGAGCCATGCCCCCAGGTCCAATACTAGGATTTGCATTATTTGTTGGATTGGAAGATCAAAGTTGCAATGCCATATTTGGCATACCAAAAGAGAAAGGGTTTGATACCAAAGGTATGGAATGAGCATTGTATCGAGGCGTACCAAAAAGAGACCCAAAAGGGTTCGTTACTATGGGTTGAGTAGCAACCACAGGTTGGATAGGAGTAAGGAAGAGAACCTTTGTCACAAAAACCGTAACGATTGAAGGAGACAAAGGAGTCCAATTAACCATAGAAGGTATAGGAGTCGAGGGACTCCCAATGTCTTTCAAACTCAACTCAGTAATCATAATTGTATAATCACAAGTCTGGTAGGTGGAGGTATGTGTACCACGTTTAATAACTTTATGCATTTTATAAGGAAAAGACTCAAGATGTGGTGGTAACTTTAACAAATGACAAGACCTACGAGGAAGCTAGTCTGGCTCCATGATGACTCAAGACTCAAGATATAAAAACAAATCCTAGGGCCAACTAACAATCAAAGAGCACACCAAAATAAACAAAATGGCCAAATGCACACAAACATGATATAGTAGTTGAAAAGGGGCCTCCCTCACTAGAGTAGGTATGCCTCGCCCAAGAGGGGCCTGAGACTCCCTTCAAAAGATTGGAGGTATCATAATCAATTATAAGGGCCCTCATGGTATTAACAACGCAGTCGGTCAGACCCCCTCGGAGAGGTAATCCTCCGTAAAGGCTATGTGTTGTCTGACCCTTATCTGACTCAGGGTACCTACATAATAACCCCTGAAAGTAACCTATGTGGCTATCTATGTCAAGCAACTAAAGCCACCATGATATAACCAATGTGCAGGAGAACAATAATAAGTTAGGTCCACCATATGGGTAGGGTAACAAAGCCCGAAATATTGAAAGCACCACCTCTCATGGAGGTAAAGGTACTAGCAAGACCCCAAAATAGGAATAGATCCCCAGAAATATCTCTGACGCTAAGAAGGTATTAGAGGGATATATTTGCAACCAACTTCGTGTGAACTCGTGCTTAACTCCGGTGTGAGTGGAGTGTCCTGACGTCACTAATTACACAATGGATTTCACGACTCCTTGGTCAGACAAATATGTTTAGTTGAATAGCCTTGGAGACGTTTACTCGCAAAATCCTATTCCAAGGCCCTATATCCTATGCTTGTTTGTGTACTTGGAAAACTGATTTTTTTTTTAATCAATTTTAGTTAATTAATGTTACTTTTAATGAATTTGTTTACTCAAGAGATGTGGTCGTGAAATTGATGATATTATGACTCAACATATCAAAGAAATGAATATAAACATAGTGCTAAGTCCTAATCTTAAATTCTCAAAATATGGTAAATTTTCAAAATGCAAATTTTAATTCAACTTCTACAATTTCAATGAAATGTAGTCTTTCCATATGTATCAAGATCAAGACTAAGAACCCAAAAGAGAAAATGCCATAATGAAAAAATGAGCAATATTTATTTTTGTTAGTATTTTTGATATAAAGAAACGAAAATGCAAGGACTGAATAGCAGCTTGACATACAGACCCTACTGCAAGCAAAAAGAGATAAGCCAAGCAAGATACAAAGAAGAAAACACTTAGAGCAAGATGCAAGGACAACCAATGAAAAATATGATAAGAAAGAACACTGCCTGAAAATTCAACAAAAATAAGGTTTCCTATCACTTTGTAGGCACTCAACAATTAGGATAGAGACCCAAGAAGACTCAACAACCAACCAAACTCACCCAATAAACACAAAACTCAGTCGGTAAGCCAAAATTTTTGTGTACGTGACTGTTTGAGCACAATTCACGTATGTGCGTGCCCTATAGAAGGAAAACTCATGTATGTATGTTTTTATCAAGGGAAAACCCGCATATATGTAGTAAAACACTTTCCAGGGCAAGGATTAGGCCAAAAAACTTAGATGCAAAGTAAAAAATAGGTTGTCAAGAAATCAAGCGACAAGGAAACCCATGCTAATGGAGAGCAAGTCAAGGAGAAAAACACTCCAAACCCCAAAACAAAAGATACAATCCCTAGTATGGTTGCAAATTCTGTTACGAGGAAAATCTCTCTATGGCATGGGGTAAACCACAACAGACATAATGACTGTATATATCAAATCTAATCCCAAGTATGATATATAAATGAAAATGCTAACGAGACAAGATAAAGAGCCTACCTCGTCATGACGTTTGATGAAGACCACTGTTGAGCACACAACTTAAAGCTTTATACCTGCAAATTTTCCTCAACAACCAAGATACACAAGCATATGGTGATAATATATAGTGTTAACATATAAAATAGCACAATCCATTAACATACATGACAAATACACCCATGGAATAATAAATCAAATATTTGCAAGATATCAATTGGATGAGAAAATAGTATTTCTATTAAAATAATCGACATAAGTATACAAGTAACAAACTTCCATGTCGACACGTCTTCGAACCGAGAAACTAAGTCCCTTCTAGCTAGGCCTCCATCTGTTACAAGGGAAAAACTCTCCATGGCAAAGGGTAAACCACAACAGATAGACGTGACTGCATAAATAACCTCAATTCCAACATATGCTATATAAACTAATGTGCAATACAAGAAAGAGGCCTACCTCGATCCAACATTTGATGATGTTCCACCATTGAGCAATTTGACCTAAAGCTTTATACCTGCAAGAAGTTCTCAACAAACAAGCAAAGAAAGTATATAGTGATGATATAAAAGGGATTAGCACATCAGATAGAATAATCCATTAATAAACATTAAAAACACGCCCATGGATAATAATCATATATTTGCAAGATACCAATAGGACAGGAAATGAGTATTTCTATTAATAATTGACCAGCAAAAGTGTCAACATTACAGACTTCCATGTCGGCATGGTTCAAAACCAAGAAACCAAGTTCCTTCCAACTGGGTCTCCACCACTTCAATCCTCTGCCAAAGGCAAGCTCATGAGAAAGAGGCAAAGAGGTCCTCTCAACAATAAGGGAAGATCTTGGGGGCTGAAAACTGTGTTCAGACTTGAGGGACAAAGGGATGCAGACTCAATATGAAGTAATTTCTCCAGAGTAACTTTGCTCTCAAAGTTGAATGCTTTCTCTGTCTTTTCCATAGTTCGAAATTGTTCTCTTATAGCCTCCAAAATGCAACTGAAGGGTCGAGTCGGAATGTTTCCAATATATGGAAGGCCAAGGATCAGAGATCTTCTGTCGTGACATGGAAACCCGACCTCATTTTTTATTTTCTGGCACAAATTTCGATATACACGAGCTACAGTGGAGCATCAAGCGTATACACATCTTGTATAACTGATAGGGAGCGTATATGTGGAAAAATGTATGTTTTAGCTCTATATTCATAAAAAAAGGGATGATAAGTCTGCATAGGGAAATGGAAAAAGGCCCTCTGTGCAAGATAGAAATGGTGAGGAAAATATTGCTATAACAAATGCCCCCTAATGTGTGAGATCAAAGCAGTATCTACGATGGCCGAAATACATTATAAATAACCCATAAGTGGAGTGGTAGAGAACCAGCTGGATGAACTCAATTGCTCATTACATTATGTACTGACTTTGCATGCATGACTTCCAAGAATACAATGCAAATCCATGTGGAAAATATACCAAACAAGTGTTCATGGCCATGAATAGGCAAATACAAATGCGTTTATATTCCAAAAGCTATCATAGTCACGAATAAGGCCCAGTGAAACCAGTCTCAAAAATCAATTTGAAAATATCTGTATACCATGGAGTACAATCTGATCTCCCATGATCACTGAAGTCAAATAGGTACTGGTTTAATGAAATGGAAGTAACAACTCAGGAAAGTTACGGCCACATAGTGATGTCTTCAAGTCTTCTACACTATCCACCAATGGTGCAAGTCTACATCATGTGAATAAATGAGTTGAGGTTGAACACGATGAGACATTGTTNTGTATATGTATTTTGAGGGTTTTAGCCCCAATTTTGTAATATAAACACCATTTTTTTTGGAAATATATAAAGAGGGATCTTCATCTTTACTCATATCTTACAATGTGTACATTGATTTAATGGTCTTATTTTCTTTATTAATGTGACAAATGCCAATCTAAAACATAATTAGTGTAGGCATCAGATACATTATTAGAACTTCTAGGATTGTGAAAGTATGTAATAAAATCAAATTGTCATTCTAAAAGACATACCCATAGGAATCGACGGAGTAACGTCGGATTGTGCACACGGTAACGACTGTTCAACTGACATACAACTAACTGAGAGTCCAGGCGAACCTCTAGAGAGCGAACACCATGTGAGATAGCATCGCACAAAAGTTATATGACGATGCTATATTCGACCACATTGTTCGTGGATGGCCCTAGGCATATGCCACCTGAAGACACCAGTAGACCTTTGGGTGAGTAAATCACCCAAGTGGAGGAAGCCAAGTTCCGTGTATGATGACTGGCTCCGTCTGCGAATCCTAGGTAGACTGAAGACTCCGTTGACATCTGCCAACCTAAAGGGAAAACTTGATAAGTAAGCCGAAAAAAAAAGAAAAAAAATGTATATACACTAAATTTACATTAGTATACAAAGGGTTTCGCCCAAGCCCAGGGCTCAAGTATAATACCTTTTCAAGTAGAGCCCATTTTTGGGCTTGACCAATTTCTTCCCTTCATAATATTCCAATTTGTAGACTCCTTTTTCTAGAACACGTCGCACGATATACAGACCATGCCACATGGGTTTAAACTTGCCTTCCCCTAGCAGTTCTTTGGCTTGGTCATACAAGAGGACCAAGTCACCCTCGGTATACAACCGGGGACAGACAAACTTATCATATTGAACCTTGACACATTTTTTGTTTTCCTCGATATCCGTAAAGGTGTCTCGACGCTACTCGTCAAAACTATCTAGGTGCACTAGGCATCACTCTAAATCTAAAGTGTTAGGTAGGAGCTCGAATGCCAATTTGAGAGAAGGGATTTCACATTCAATGGGTAGTATTGACTCCACACCATGCACTAACTGAAAAGGGGAAAACTAGTGGTAGTCTTAACCGAGGTTCGATATGCCCAAAGAGTGGGATACAACATGATGTGCCAATTGGAATTACTCCGACTGACAGTTTTTTTCAAGATGGTCTTAAGAGACTTGTTCATGGCCTCTACTTGCCCATTTTCCTAGGGGTAATAAGGAGACGAGTGACCATGTTTAAACCCCAACTTGGACACTAGTTCTACCATCATTTCATTCTGAAAGTGACTGCCATGATCAGTGACAATCTCACTCAGGATATTGAGCCGGGTGATAATTTGGTTGAACACGAAGAAGGCTACAATATTCCCATCAAATTTTATAGTAGGCATGGCTTCAGTCCACTTGGTAAAGTAGTTGACAACCATGATGATGTGTTGATGCCCCCCAAGCGAAGTTGGGTTGCAATCAACGAAATCTACCCCCCACTTGGTGAAGGGACCGATGATAATGACTGGGTGAAGAGGGGCCGGGGGCGAGCACATTTTTCGAGTGAACACCTGACAGGGGTGACACTTCTTAATTGCTTCAATGCAATCTTTAAAGATGGTGGGCCAGAAGTAACCGACTCGCAGGATTTTTTGGGCTGTCGCAAGCTCGGATAGGTGACCACCACAAGCCCCTTTGTGGCAGTCATTTAGGACTAACTCAGCTTCCTTGTGAGTTAAGAAACATCATAATATGCTATCTATTCCTCAACGATACAAAGTGTCACCAATGATGGTATACTTTTTGACTTGGTATCTAACTCGCCGTCGATCATCTCACGAGAGATGCTGAGCGAACTTCAAGGTTTGAAGATATAAAAAAATGTCTCCATACTAGGGGTCAGATGACGAGACAAGGAAAATGTGTTCGTCTGCAAACAAATCGACATGGATAACATCCTTGTCTAATCGTGGGAAATCATATATTAACTTTGCAAAAACTAGTGACTTCTTGGACTTGGCTGAAGCAAAGTCGAGATCAAATTCTTGTAAGATGACAATCCATTTATTATATTTCCCTTCTATGATACGCCTGGTGAGGACGTATTGAAATTGATTAACATCAACAACTACAGTAGTTTTGCAAAGCAATATATAGTGTCGTAAACGTTGGACTGCGTGAACGACAACCAAAGCTAGCTTTTCAACGTGAGAGTAATTAAGCTCAAGACCGATTAAATTTCAACTGAGATAGTAGATGACGTGATCATGGAGCTCATCATTCGCCTGAACTAGAACCATACCAATCATCTCTTCGGATGTGACAATATATAACAAGTAATCTCTACTGTAATCAGAAGATTTCAACATAGGGGATGATACCAAGGCTTTCTTTAAGGCGTCAAAAGACTTCTGGGCTCACTCATCCCAGATAAACGAGGTGTCTTTCTTCAGTAGGCGCATGAAACCCTTAGTGATATTGGCATAATTCACTATAAACCGACATAGAAAGTTATCTTTCCCCTGTAAACCTTGAAGTTGTCTAATCATGCACAGGGGAGGCAATTGAAGTATTGTTCATAACAGGTCTTGCAGCAAGGGATAAACCTCCTACTTTTGAAGAATTGATAGGAATTTTGCTGCAAGAGGAAGAGAGGCGCGGGAATCTGAAGCCTCACAATAAATATTTGACACTGTGGTCAAATAAGAGATCCACGAGAGGGAGATCAGGAGAAAGAGGCAGAGGCAACAGTTCATCGCAGAAAGGCGGCTCATCGCAGAGAAGACAATCTCCAAGGCCAAATCAAGGTATGCAATCTAACAATATTGAGTCAAAGAGTTGTTTTTATTGTGGTCGACCTGGACATATTATTAGAGACTGTCATAAGAAGAAGAGTGATGAGGCTAGGAATAAACCTAGAACACATTTGAAACATATATTCAAATCATGATCTTAGGTTGTTTGTGACTAACGCTGCTTTATCTGTTGAAACATATGATTCTAATGCCTGGTTTGTGGATTCCAAATCATCAATACATATGACTTGTAATAAGAACTAGTATGTTAATTTTAAAGAAACACAGAATGGTGCCAGCATATGTCTTGGAGATGGCCGCACTCATCAGATCAAGGGATATAGAGAAATTCCCGTGACATTGCCGAATGGTACTATTTGTCACATTCAGAATGTTGTGTATGTACCAGGGATAAAGAAAAATTTGATCTCTGTGTCCACCATCATAGATCAGAACTTGAAGGTTGAATTCTTCAAGAATTATTGCATAGTAAAGGATCTGCTAGACCAATTCAAAACTGTTGCAATGAGAGTCAGAGCAGGAGGCCTATACAAACTTGATGTTACCAACAAAGCACAACACGCATTGGCTTCTGCAACTATGCCAACATAGATTCTTTGGCATCAAAGGTATGGCCACATCAATCATCCTGATTTATTGTTATTACAGAAAAATAATATGGTTGAAGGAATTCCCATGTTAAAGAATGATAATGTTGTTTGTGATGGATGTGCATTAGAAAATATGAACAAAGATGAATTCCCCTCTAATCCTGATAAAAAAAAGAGAGATGTGTTAGATCTTGTGCATATTGATGTTTGTGGGCCTATGCAGACTAGTTCTTTAGGAGGTGCATTTTACTTTCTGTTATTTATTGATGATTGCACGAGATACACATGGGTTTATTTCCTTAGAAGAAAAAATGATGTTTTCGAGTACTTTAAGGAATTTAGAACCATGGTGGAAAAGAAGACATGAAAATCCATGAAAATACCTCATTTAGATGAAGGGGGAGAGTATAAATCAGGGGACTTCATCGAATATTGCAAAGATCATGGAATAATATAGTAGTTTACAGTACCTCACACTCCACATCCGGACAAAGTCGCTGAAAGGAAAAACATAACTCTAGTAGAGTGTGCACACAATATTATGAAAGGTAAGAATCTCTCAAATGCATTTTGGGCTGAAGCCATAAACACTGCAGTTTATTTAAAGAATAGAATTCCAACAAGGTGTCTTGATAATGTTACTCCTTTCAAAGCCTTGTATGGTTCCCAACCTGTAGTTCATAATTTAAAAGTATTTGGGTGTAAGGCTTTTTCACATATTCCAAAGGAGAATAGGAATAAATTGGATGCTAAAGCCATTAAATGTATTTTCATTGGGTACTATTCTGAATTCAAAGCATTCAAACTATTTGATCCATCTATTCACAAAGTATTTGCAAGTAGAGATGTACTTTTCCATGAGCAGGAAGCGGTAAATCATGACAACAACAGTCATGAGGAATGACATAGACTTCTTGATGAAGGAGTTAAAGCAGGGGAACAACAACTATCACAACAACAACCACCACAGCAACAACCACAACTGCAGCAGCAACAACAACAACAACAACAAGGACTCAGTGATATTTACACTTCAAGCAGTCATAGTTCACTTAGAGGCGAAGATAGATATTCACAAAGTGGGGAGGAAGATAATCAGTTGAGAAGATCTTCATGACATGTTCAACTCCCTGAGAGGTATAAAGACTATGCCCTAATGAGTAGCATTTAAAATGTCATAGAACCCATGAGTTTTGATGAAGAAAATGAACATGATGAATGGCGAAATGAAATGGAGGAAGAATATGAATCTATAATGAAAAACAATACTTGGGACTTGACTGAATTGCCTAAACATAAAAAAGCCCATTGGATGCAAATGGATAACAAACCCAAATTTAAATAAGATGGTAGTATAGAAAAATATAAGGCTAGATTGGTTGCAAAGGGGTATTCACAAACACAAGGTATTGATTATGCTGAAACATTTGCACCAATAGTTAAATTGAATACTATCATATTGTTAATTTCTTTAGCTACAAAGTACCATTGGAAGCTACACCAGTTAGATGTTAAATCTATATTTTTGAATGCTGAGTTAAAGGAGGAGGGTTTGCGGAACAAGGGCAAGAACACTTAGTGTGTAAGTTAAAGAAAGCATTGTATGGACTAAAATAGGCACCTAGGTCATGGTAGGGGAAGATAGACTCTTTCTTTCTTCAAGAGGGTTTTATGAGGAGAAAGAGTGATCCAAATATGTATACCAAATTTGATGAGTAGGGGTATATAGTATTGATTTTCTTATATGTTGATGATTTAATAATTACAGGAAATGCAGGGAAATTAATTGATGAAATCAAGGAATAGTTGTCACAAGTTTTTGAAATGAAAGATCTTGGTGAGTTGCACTACTGCCTAGGTCTTGAAGTTTGGAGAAATGCAGGCCAAAATTTTGTTTGTCAGAGTAAGTATCTCAGAGAAGTACTTAAGAGATTTAAAATGGATCAATGCAAATATTCTATTGTTCCCATGCAGTAGAATGTGAAACTTTCTTGTGATGATGGTTTGAAGGAGGTGAATGGCACTATGTATAGATAGATGGTGGGTAGTTTGAATTATCTCACCACAACCAGACTTGATATTGCATACTTTGTGAGTGTGTTAAGTCAGTTTATGGAGAAACCTCTAGAAAGCCATTAGAATGCAACAAAGACAGTACTTAGGTATCTAAAAGGAACACTTGATTATGGTATTAAATATACTGATGCATCTGATGTTGAGTTGACAGGTTACTCAGATTCTGATTGGGCTGACAATTCGGATGATCGAAGATCAACCACTGGATATGCGTTTGGCATTGGATCCGGGGTTGTTTCATGGAGCAGTAAAAAGCAGCCTACCGTATATTTGTCTTCTACTGAAGTAGAATATAAAGCCTTGTGTGAAGCAACTTGTGAAGTTGTTTGGTTGAGAAGACTTCTTCAAGATGTTGGAGAAGAAAAAAAGGAACTTACAATGATCAAATGTGATAATCAAAGTTCAATCAAGCTGGCGAATAATCCGATTTTTCATGCAAGAACAAAGCATGTTGATGCTCAGTTTCATTTTGTTAGAGAAAAAATGCAGTCAAATGAAATAGCTCTTATGTATTGTAATACTTGTGAAAATGCTGCTGATATTTTCACTAAGCCTCTTGGAAAGATTAAGTTTGAGCTGTTTAGGGATATGTTAGGTGCAAAAGTCAATCCATTCTCCATTAAGGGGAAGACTTGGAAATAATGGAGCAAGAGTCAGTTGCAAGAGTCAGTAACGTAGTTGAACTCTACTTCACTTAATATAGATCCTAGTTATCTATGGTTTGTTGTAACCAACTATATAATGATGTAATCAATCCTCATTCGATAATAATAGATTGTGAGCGTAGTCTCACCTGTGTGTAGGTTTTCTCCAAATTCTAAGTTAACAAGTCGCTGTTAATCTCCTGTGAATAAAAGCCGCCATTAATGAGCCCCCAAGCTACTCCAAAAAACTAGTATCCTTGTAGCGCTTCAGAAAAATCATCCACATTACTTAAACCATCCAATTGCTATCCTTTACTCTCATAATCAACATACATGTGTTAGTCAACTTTGGTCTATTCGACAAATAGTTGTCGATCTTCTTTAGTGGATTCTTTCTTGTCAATTGACTCATCCTACGTAGTGGATTCTTGCTAGTCAATTTACTACTCATGCTAGGTAGTGGATTCTTCCTAGTCAATTAACACATAAGGTAGTGGATTCTTCCATAGACACATGATCGCTCCCAAGTCCACAAATTGGAGATTACATCTGGAGATTACTATAATCAATCACATTATTACAATATCATGATGGAAAATCCTGAAGCGTATACTACTATATTATTAATTATTTTAGCATATTAATATGTTTGAAGAAATTTAAACATGGCGAGCGAACCAATGCATATCAAAACTATTAAATGATTGAATATTAGTATGTTTGAAGAAATTTAAACATGACAAACTAACCAATGAATGATCATTATTATTATTAAATGAAAAAACTCAACTGTATACCAAGTCATGGATAAGCAATGCATGATAGAAAATATTCAATGAAAATACTTATCATGACATGCAAACCTTTAATGACTAGGCATAAGTCTCCATCTTAAAAATCCTATCATTACATGCCAACCTTAATGACTTGGTATTCTTCACATTGAGTCATTTTATTTAGGTCTACATCGTTTGTCCCAAATCTTGACTGATCTCTTGAGGGAGATCCCATAAAGACTATCAGGATGAAGATTAAGTTGACACAATCTCAATTAGCCATGTTGCTTATAATGGCTATCGACAGATATAGCAGAGTATGGCTATCGACAGATATAGCAGAGTCCATGCTTTTCTGATAATAATCCTCAGAATTTGTACTGAGTTAGTAGTATATAGACACAAAATTATTTCAATTGCCAAAATATTCACCCACCCATTACATTTTCTTCCCGTTGATCTAACTATACAGCGAAGCTTCCATTTCATTCCTTGTGGAAGCCAATTTTCTATATCTTATACCATCCTCAGCTCTTTATTCTCTCGGTGGTCTTCCACCTGATCACCCACAGTTTTTCTGGGAGCCTTGCAAACGAAGATAAAATCCAGATTGTACAGAATTGGCAATACTGCGATGGAAGAGACAAAGACCAGAACTGGCCCAAATATCCAAAGGAGCAAAGGGAAACCCAAATAAAAAATCCTGTTCCCCACAGTGTTGAAAATGGAGCCCTTCTCAAACAATTCAGACACATAATCTGCGGTTATCAAGGACGACCCACAGTACTGCACAGTGTTTATTAGGTAGTTCACTTGATTAAGGTAACGAACCGATAAAGAATGGCAGAAGAAAGAGAACAGAAAAAACACTAAGAGGGTCGCGTATTTCATGGCCACCATGAGTTCACCATGGGCACCATAGATCGAATCGTTGAGAGGCTTCTTCACACTGTATGTGCTGCTTATCATGGCAGCCAAACCTGAGCACAGTAGAACACAAGTGGTTGCCATCAAGGTTGACCCCATGATGCTGTTTCTAATTGTCTGTACTGCAATGATATTCTTCTTCTCATTATCCTGCTCAACAAATGAAAACATCTCAGACTGTCAAAATGAAGTCTAGTTTCAATATTTTTTAAACAATACCCACTCAAATGAAGCATAAATACATTGAGAATTAAAACTACTTTCATTAATAATTTTAAACTAATCAGACTAGCAAAATTAAGTCTAGTTTTATTATTTTTTTACTCAATAACCACTCAAATGAAGCATAAATAACCATTTTTTTACTCAATAACCACTCAAATGAAGCATAAATAACCACTCAAATGAAGCATAAATACATTGATAATCAAAACTACTTTCATTAATTTTTTAAACTAATAACCACCCAATATAAATAGATTGAAAATAAAATCTAATATAAATAGACTGAAAATAAAATCTAATATAAATAGATTTTTTTAAACTAATAACCACCCAATATAAATAGATTGAAAATCAAAGCTTAAATTAGTTGTGTAAACTACCACATACCAGAGTCCAACTAACAATATACTTTAACAATATTAAGTATAGGTTTAAGGCATTGTTTAAGTGTTTTACAAAATGTTTTTTTAGTTGGAATCTGGCTACATAAATCAGTAAGAAATCATTATTTTTTGTTGTTTAAAATTCATTTCTGAATGCGGAAATAGATTCAACATGCTGAATTTCCTTGGAACATTCAAATTATACATAAATAATCACTCAAATCTACAGATCTAATAATTTTCTACAGAATTTTGGACAAAAATCCCTAAAAAAAAATCACCAAAAACATTCATTTCCTAGAAAATTTCTACTACAACTAGGTTTAGTTCTTGAAATAAAACAATGACATGACATTATGAAAGGCAACTCTGAAAAAATAATTAACAAAAAGTGAAAAAACGCAAAAAAAGAAAAAGCTACCTTGAAAAGAGATTCGGACAACTTCACCTTTGAGACATGTCCTTTGTGGGAATAAAGCAACCTTGCAGCAAGAGATTAGGACAACTTCAACTCGGACAACTTCACCTTTGAGACATGTCCTTTGTGGGAATAAAGCAACCTTGCAACAAGAGATTAGGACAACTTTAACTTCTGGGACATGTCCTTTGTGGGAATCTTAGGGGTAATTGGGCTCCAAGAAAAAGCCAAAAAAAAGCCACATGGTTCAGGATTTCCACTTCTGGGACATGTCCTTTGAGGGAATCTTGTGGGTAAATGGGCTGAAAAGTAGGGATTTTAAGGGGTTAATGGAATGAACGTTAATATATTTGATTACTTGTATAAACTAGTTTATACCAGTATAAGGTGAGATTACATTTAAACAACCAAGTTAAGACAAATTTTGACAGAAGTTCCCATTTATCAGCAACCAACTTTAAAGCAACTTTTGACAAAACTCTCTCATATATTTAGGTAGACTTTTACCAGCCAACGTTAAGACAACTTTTGACAAAAGTCCCCATTTATCAGCAACCAGCTTGAAAACAAATTTCAACAAAACTCCAGAGGTGGGACACTGTTTGGTGTTTGGAGGTGTCAGAAGGTAAATCTGCCATTTATTTTTCGGAATCGAACACAGTGCCCCGCTCTCATCACCTTGGTTTGCCTCAAATCCAGACAATATTAATTCTACTCAGTATTATAACAAAACAACTTGAAAACTGATGGGCAGAACTGAGAAGGAAAAGGACAAAACAACATTGCAAACAGATCAGAGGATTGTAGAAACAATTCAAAATCAGCATAGATATAATCAAAATGATTGGAAGCAAGAATCTATACAATCTATACAACTTAAACTCCACCTCGGATGAGAACCATTTTCTCAACTTCCTTCTGGACTGATCAACTTCAAATCCATCAAATCCAAAATCCATTAATGAGAGTATAATAATGTCCAAAGAAATTTTAGCTCACTAAAGCCAAAATGAACCAATAAATTTCATAATCAGAGTTATTCAACAATGGACACAATATTTTAAGAACTCAACATTGCTATTGAGATTTCTGATTCTATTTCTAGGCAAATCATAATTTCTAACATGAAAGGAAAAAAAATGATATATTTTACCTTGATCATGCTTTCTATCCACAGCCTTCTTCCTATGGAATTAACTCCAATAGTCGTTTGAAGAGGATGATTCTTCACTCTGTACCACAGCACACAGTGGTATACTAAACCACACAGAATTGCTAGGGGCACCAAAATGAGATCCAGGTAGCTTTTCTTCCATTCCATTTTTCCAATCCTCCCTTCCCAGCCAAAGATGGAATAATCAGGATTAATGCTTCAGGCAAGAGTTTACAGAGATTGCAATGCGCTCATCCGAGAATTCAATGTAATTAAGCATGTCCAAGTGCTCTGTTTATTCTGTCCATGTGCATAGGTTTAAGTGCGTTGCTGAGTGGCCACTCATGGTGGATATACAGATGGCACTGAGTAGATGGAGATGAGTCACAAGGCGATTGGAAGTTGGAAGGGTGGGTGCGCGTGCTTGACAATGATAAACAAAATATTATGTATAAACAGAGACGGAGGAAAGGAAATTGAGCTTCCCACTGGGCCGAATTGCCTGCTAATAAAACGGTCTTACGGCACGAACTTTGCGTGGGTGGCCGTTTGAACCACTAAAAAAGGTAAAGAGAAAAAGCATCAGCACCGTTGGGACCTTCCAGATATATTAAAATATATTTGCTTGAATTTTAGGTTTATTTATTCCGTTACAATATGTAATATGTGGTTTAGGTTAATTAATTCGTTGATTACGTTAATTTTTTTTTTTTTGGTTTATGTTGGTTACATGTATGGTGTTGCTTGATGTTTTCGAGAATTTATTTGTTATATATATATTGATATAAATATAGTTTAATTTAAAGGTATTTTAGATTAAATGATATATATCCGAACATATAAAATATTAAATGCTTTGTTGCAAAGTGTTTATGTTTTAGAATTTTTATTTAATTATTTAATTATTTTAAAATATGTATTTATGTTATTAGTAAAAAAAATGAATAANTTTTTTTTTTAGGTTTATGTTGGTTACATGTATGGTGTTGCTTGATGTTTTCGAGAATTTATTTGTTATATATATATTGATATAAATATCGTTTAATCTAAAGGTATTTTAGATT
>JZKD02S0036718.1:280153-311029 GCA_000966675.3 Picea glauca | reverse complement strand
GTTTGTAATTTGGGCATTGCAATATACGTAAAGATGTTTCCTTGAATGGATACATCATCTGAGATCCACACGCTTCTACCTGTGTCAATTTCTATCAATATCATTCAGATTATTTAATGGTAAATTAATGTTTCCACTCGGTCGGTGTGAGAAAGGGTTTGGGCCATTAATATATAGTGGTGTTTCCTGGCAACCACTAAACTATTTCAATGTACTTGTTATTGGTCCTGTCATTCTATTAACTTTTTACTGTTATTTAGTAGGAATACAACAATGCTCCTTTATTTTCAACCAATCAAATTTTTAAAATACACTTGTTAACTTTTGAGTTTTATTTTTTAATAAAAGTTTTAAAAAGCAACTTAAAACTTTTTAAAACCATCAAAGTTTGAAATACAACTTCAACTCTTAACAAATTAAGTCCAATATGGATAGAGCTATTATTTTTATGCAATTTTAAATTAATATAATTAGTTTACACCTTTTAGGACCTTGAAAGAAAATTGGTTGAGGACCTAATCATACATGTGATCCCATCTTTTTAGATATAAATTATCATTTAAAGATGATACAAAAATTAATCCAAGATGGATAGAGCTATTCTTTTTAGGCAATTTTAAATTGAATAATTAGTTTACACTTCTTAGGAACTTAAAAGAAAATTTGTTGGAGGAACTAATCATACTTGTGATTCCATCTTTTAAGAGTTTATTTTAAAATATTATTTAAAGATGATACAATTAAGATGTCGATGTGAAAAAAGGACTTTAAAAAGATTCAATTAGGAGACTATAAAGATAATGGTAAGATCATGAGGAGATTTGTCTTTATATGACAATTAAGATGAAAAATATGGTTATAACGACTTGAATGGGATGCTAAATGTAATTTAAGGATGCTAAATTATTTATAGAATATGTTGATGTGATAAAAAATATTTTAAAATGATTCAAATAGGAGACTACAAAGGTAATAGTAAGATGATGAGGAGATTTGTGAGACACTTATAAAATATGATTAAGATGTAAAAATGACTATAAAGACATGAATGAGATGCTAAATGCAATTTGAGGATGTTAAACTAATTATAGAATATGTTGATGTGACAACGAATATTTAAAAAAGATTCAATTAAGAGACTACAAAGACAATAGTAAGATGATGAAGAGATTCGTGTGAGACCTATAAGATATATTTATGATGCAAAACATGACTATAAAGACATGAATGAGATGCTAAATGTAATTTGAGGATGCTAAAGTACTTATGAAACATGTTGATGTGACAAACAATAATTTAAAAAGATTCAATTAGGACTACAAAGATAATAGTAATACGACTAGGAGATTTGTGCGACACCTATAATATATTATTAGGATACAAAATATGACTACAAAGACATGAATGCGACACTAAATGTAATTTGAGGATGTTAAAATACTTGTGAAGACATTAAAAAAACACAATATTCATGAAAACAACATAAATAAGATGTTATTAAGATGCATAAAAACACACGAAAAATATGTAAGAGGGTATAAATGTTGAACGAAAACTCAGAATAAAAATGGGTTTGTAACCATGCAAATATTTTATTTTTTGAAGTTTAATATAAAATATTTGGAAAAGACAATAAAATTAAGGTGAAAGAAATTTTGATGAAAAACCAATTACAGAAATATACTCGTTAAGAGATCAACATTTCAGTTGTGGGAATTGAACCCGGGTGAAGATGATAGCAATCATTCCTCCCAACCACCCAAACTAAACTCAATTGACAAATTTCAATACAAGAATACTAATATAATAAAATAATTTGTAATATTATATAAATAATAATTATGAAATAGATATGATTTACAAAACATGGTAAGAAACAATATTATTTTGAGATATAGATTTTAATTATAACAAATATTAATATTTTCCAGTTAAAGTTACTAAAAACTCATACTATATTACTTTAATTATGCTATACTATATTACTTTAATTATATTACTTTAATTATGCTATACTATATTACTTTAATTATTTTGAGATGTAAATTTTAATTATAACAAATATTAATATTTTCCAGTTAAAGTTACTAAAAACTCACACTGTATTACTTTAATTATGCTATACTATATTACTTTAACTATGCAATAGCTTATAAATTATATAATTAGGTTAATTAACATTTTTATAGATAAGAATAAAGGTGTAGTTAGGCCATTTCTATGTTTGGATGCACATTGTAACAATCAATAAGGTTTCTCACTAATAACGAGTCTTGAGATTGTACTCTAGTGGGTCTCATTTAGACACCTGTAAACCTATCTTGTTGGTTTTGTTGGATCACATACAAGTAGACCTATTTGGTTGGTTGTCCCATGGATTCATGAAAGAAGTTTTATATTGATTCAACTATCTAAATTTGATTATATCTAGATATAAAAAATATTAATACCCACCACTCAAAGTTAAAATAAATAGATATCATTATTTTAATTATGTTAGTAATTCACATTGTTAGGGGAGTAGAGGTATGGTTTTCTCCATTTCACATTACTTACATATTTTTGTGGTTGATTAGGGTATATATCCTAATAACATATTGTATGGATCACATTGATGCTATAAGACATGGTGTTGGGTTTCTTATTTGTCTATGCACCTCACTTTAGCATAAAGAAATGTTCACTTTAGGACAAGATGGCCTATTCTCTCCCATATTTCAAATGAATATTCAAGGTAGATTGGTGGCTTAAAGTAGGAAGGATTTAAAGGATGCGAGGCATCAAATTTAGGAAGTACAAGTAGTTCTAAAAGAATATCTCCATAATATAGTTTTCGATGAAGGGGAAAAACACCTACAATTGGTGGTCCAAAGGGAGGAGGAATAGATTAATGGGGGAGCTCAAGTTTATGCTAGGATTGAGTGGATTGATGAAAGGGATGAGGGGCCCAATTTATACTTCAATTTTTTAAACAAGTCTTCTACAAAGGATGTTCTTTTTTTTACACAAGGTTGATAGAACTTTGGAAGAGGATTCCTCTAAGATCGAGGACATGTTTGGGCTTCACTTTCAAAACATATTCTCTTCACATGCCCTATCTAACAATGTAGTGGAGTGTAATGAACCCTCCTACTAAAAACAAATTTAAATTCCCTAACAAAAATAAAATTAACATAGGAAGTAGGCACATAAAATTTCCTCAGGCATCTAACATCATAATAAAAAATCATGAATGCATGTTATTTCCACATACTCAACAACATTTAAATATACATTACCCAATGGAAATTAACAGAGAAAACATAAAACAAAACTTATCTTTACAGGGGAAAACAATTGGCTACGTATGAAGGATGTTCCTCCTAGCCATGGGCTTTAATGTTATTTTCTCTCAACAACAAACCAACCCCCGAGTTGAGGCTATGAGTTTATAAGGAGGTGTATCCCTCTTGGGTGTCCATTCTCCACAATCAATAGCCCAAAATCCCTCTTTCCCCTCAACCTACAACCAACCCAAGGAATGTGATCCCCCTTCTCTACCACGTAGTACCTCATGCCTTACCACTTCCCTCTAGAGCTCTAGTGCACATGGTTATCTTAATTGTTACTTTGAAGTGCTCACAACAACCTTCTTAAGGGTCTTGAGCTATTTCCTCAATAAGAAATGTTAATTATAGGCTCTTGAGCCATGACGTGGAATCCATACAACTGAATGGGCCCATGAAGTGGCATCCATACAACTAACTGGGCTGATGACGTGGTGTCCATACAACTAACTGGGATGATGATGTGGCAGTTGACTGGGCCAATGATGTGGCATCCATACAAGCTAACGTGGCAGGCCATACATGCTGACATGGCATCCATACAACTGGCATGACAACTTACTAGGATGATGATGTGGCATATTCACATGATGATGTGGCATGATGTACAGGCTGACATGTCTAATGACGTCAACATTTGACGCGGCAGGTGACGTTAGCATGGCATCATCATCCGACGTGACATTTGACCGTATAGGTGACGAGGTGCCACATGGACCAATCACATGATGCCACGTGGAAGTCCAAATTTTCCCAATGAGGGTTGGGAATGAATTTTGAGACTATGCAGGTACATTTATTACAGGCCCTGTTTGGAATGCAAATCGAGGACGAGAGCCCAAGGGGGTCCATAAATCATAGTGACAGAATTGGACTAAAAAATAGTCATTTTTGCAATCTTTTTCGCCACGAATTCAATGGCACAGTCCATTTTGTGATATGAGAAGTGGAATTTGAGGGATATGTCAAAATCCCACTTTTTCCATTAATGATTTGGCACACAAATTGAGGCAGAGAGCCCAGGGGGGTCCAGAAGTCACCATGCCATAGTTTGACAAAAGTACAATCATTTTTGCATGATTTTTCACCACACATTTAATGGCACAATCCATTTTGTGATTTGAGTTGCAGATTTTTTAGGGCTCATAGCATAATCCCACATTTTCCATTAATGCATGACACATTTTTCAAGGTAGATTTTCACTTTTCAGAATAAGTCGAGTTTACAGTCATAAGTTGCAGAATGACAAGATGAAGCTCCTGATGTTGTGTATGCTGAGTTTGAGAAACAAATTGAATTATTTGGCACAAAAACCGATGTAAGTTCATGCATTTATTATTTTTCCTTATTTTTTTATGTTGCACATGTTTGAAGGGGAGTTTGAAAACCATAGAGTTTCACCACTAGTACACAATTGGGTGATTGAAAAATTACCTTAATGAGCATGTTGCCTTAAAATTTGATGTAATTTCCATTTGGCTTTAAGATGGAAGTTGCCATGAAACATTGTAAAGGATTTGTAGTCACTTGATGAGAGTGAGAGGCAATTGTTTTTCCTAAGCCTTGTTGGCATCTTTGTAATGATTTTGTAACCACTATTGAGTGAGAGGCATATGTATTATGCCTAAACATTGTAATGGGTCTTGTAACCTCTTTTGAGTGAGAGGCATTGTTTTTTCTAAGGCCTGTTTTGGGAAATCGTTGTAAACTTGTCCATGAGTGTTTTATAAACTCTGACAAGTATGTTATTGCATTGAAAACATGATTATGCATTGTCAGCTACATGCTTGTATTGATGTAAGTGTCAGCATCGACATCCTCATTCTGAAGTGAAAAGGTGAAGGAGAAGAAGGGTGAAAATTTCAGATACTGTTATGCAGATCGAGGAGTAGGAAGTGCATCATGGAGTGTAAGACTCTTCCTAGAAGCTCCTTGCGGAGATTCAAGTTTCTCTCAATATGTTTGGAGGACCAAAAATGATTTTTGTGGGGAGGTATGATCCAGGAGGATTTCCACACAAGGAATTATTATTTTGCATACCATGGAGAAGATCATTAAAATATGACAAAGAATAATTAATGCTAATGAATGAATTGATTAAATTGTAAAATTGATTAATGCTTAAAATGAGTAGGAGAAACTCATGTATTAGTCATGCACATTGGAAAAAAGATTAATACTTGAAGTGAGTTGGAAAAGCTCACATATTATTCATTTAATTGTAAAAATGGGAAATTAGTTGTGAGAATCCAACTCACAAATTAGTTTCCTAATTTTAAGGGGAAAAAAGGAATACTTGGAGTGAGTGGAAATATCATGTATTATTTGTAAAAATGGGAAATTAGTTTTATGTGAGAATCCAACTCACAAATTATTTTCCTAATTTTAAGAGGAAATTAGTTTCCTAGTCTTAAGTAAGAAGTTAAGGGTCTCATGAGTTGGTTTGGACTCTTCCTCACTTTATTACAAGTGGATTCCTAGTCTCAAGGAGGAAGTTAAGGGTCTTTCTCATTTTTGTCCTTGGGTAGGTACTAGATCCTAAATTTATGGATCTTGTCTTTTTGAATTATGGAGTTATGAAAGATTATTTAAACCCCTTTATTGGGAGAGATGAAAAGCAAGATTTTTGGAGGCCCTTTGAGACTCTTTTGGAGAGAGGTCTTTAAGGAGAGAATCAAGGAATTATTCTTGTAATTTGCAATCCTCTTAATTTGGAGATTTAAGCCCCTTATTGGGAGAGTATGTGAGCCCCTAGATCGGGAGAAGTAATGAAGTGATTTGTATTCCATTGGATCTAGAGACGTAGCCATACTGGTGAACTCTGTTAACAATGGTGATCTCTTGTCATTTGTTGTTCTTTCATCTCAAGTTTCCTTATGCATGCTTTGTTTTTGTAATTATGTTTTATTAAATGCATTAAGTAATGGATTATGAGATAAACAACATATTTTACCAAGTTATATTCAATTTGGATTCAAGTCTCCATAAGCACTTCAATTTCACCTTTAATGCAATCAAGTTCAATTAAAACGATCATTAATATGACATTATCAAGTTGTCTAGAACCAAGATCAAGTTTGGTATCAGTGTCACCCCCGTTTCTTATCAAGTGTGGTATGAATAACCATGTTGTTTCCAAGTGTTGGAAAAGAATGGCCTTGTACAGGGAGGTTATGGAAACTAGAAAGAAGCCAAGGTATGAAAACCCGTCTCCACATGGGAAGAAAAAGAAGGGCATGAAAACATGGATCAAGAAGAACCATTGCACCCATTGCAACAAGGGTGGACATCTGGAAACCACATGTTGGACACTCCATCCAGAGTTGTGCCCTAAGAAGGACAAAGGAAGCTAGCTACAGGAAGAACACCAACTACCAGAAAAGTGACAACTCAATAGGAATGACCAATTCATCCTACTAACTGAAAGGATGAATAAAATATTTGAGTTACTTGATAGAGGCAGCCTATTTGAGTAATTGAACCATGAGGCTCCAAAATAGCCTAAAAATAAAGTTGTCCAGAATTCGACAAAAAATACAACAGATCGAAGAGATCGTCATAATATTTCCAACGACGCAAACAAATCGTCAAACAAAGTCACAGATAAAAAGATATCACAATATGGAGTTTTCAAAAAATAGGTGAGTCTGGGAAAATTTGTATAGTGCTGATGTCAGCATGCCAACATGGCACCATGCCAATCCACCACATGTCATTTGTATGGATGATGTCAACAACTAACTGGGAAAGGAATGGTAGATGATGTCAACATGATTTAGACACGCTAACGTGGTAGCATCGAAGACTGCCACGTGGCATCTGTACAACTGACTGGGCAAGATGTGGTAGATGACATCAACATGACATCCATACAACTGAATGGGCATGATGTGGTAGATGATTTCAGCATGATGTCTGTATAGCTGATGTGGCAGCTGATCGGGTATATGACATGGCATCCATATAGATGACTGGGTCGATGACATGGCATCCATACAACCAACGTGGCAGTTGACTAGGTTGATGATGTGGCATTCATACAACTAAATTGGTCGATGAAGTGGTATCCATACAACTAACTGGGCCAATGATGTGTTGTCTATACAACTGACTGGGCTGATGATGTGGCATCAATACAATTGACGTGGCAACTGACTAGGCCGATGGGATGGCATCCATTCATGTTGACATGACAGTTGATTGGGACGATGATGTGGAATCCGTACATGATGATGTGGTAGGATTTACATGCTGGCATGGAAGATGACGCCAACATTCAACATGGTAGGTGACGTCAACATGACGTCATCATATGACATGGCAATTGATTGGGCTGTTGACCGTACAAGTGACCAGGCACCACGTGGACCAATCATAGGCTGCCACGTGGCAACCCAAAATTTTCCAATGAAGGATGGGCACAAATTTTGAGACTATGCAGGTGCATTTATTACAGGCTTTGTTTGGCACACAAATGGAGGTAGAGAGCCTAGAGGGATCCATAAATCACAGTGACAAAATTGGATGAAAAAATAGTAGTTTTTGCACAATTTTTCTCCAGGAATTCAATAGAACAATCCATTTTTTGATCCGAGCAGTGGAATTTGAGGGCTATGGAAGAAGCCAATTTTTTCCATTAATGTTTTGGCATGAAAATCGATTCAGAGAGCCCAGGGGGTTCAATAGTGATAATGCCATAATTTGACGAAAGTACATTCTTTTTTGCACTATTTTTCTCCACGAATTCAATGGCGCAATCCGTTTTGTGATTCGAGCAGCGGATTTCTAGGGCTTATAACAAAAGCCCATATTTTCCATCAATTCATGACACATTTTTCAAGGTAGAGTTTCAATTTTTAGAACATGTCAAGTATATAGTTAGAAGTTGCAGAATGACGAGACAAAGCTGCTGATGCTGTGTATGCTGAGTTTGAGCCACATATTGAATTCTTTGGCACATAAACTGATGTAATTTCATGCATTTATGATTTTTCCTCATTTTTTATGTCACACATTTTGAAGGGGAGTTTGAAAACCATATATTTTCACCACTAGTACATAATTGGGTGCTTGGAAATTTACCTTAATGAGCATGTTTCCTTGAAATTTGATGTAATTGCCATTTGTCTTGAAGATGAAAGTTGCCATGAAACATTGTAAAGGCTTTGTAGCCGCTCGATGAGAGTGAGAGGAAATTGTTTTTCCTAAGCCTTGTTGGCATCGTTGTAATGAGTTTGCAACCACTGTTGAGTGAGAGGAATAGGTCTTATGCCTAAACATTGTAATGGGTTTTGTAACCTCTTTTGAGTGAGACACATTGTTTTGTCTAAGGCCTGTTTTGGGCAATCATTGTAAACTTGTCCATGAGTTTTTTATAAACTCTCACAAGTATGGTATTGTGTTGAAAACATGATTATGCATTATCAACTACATATTTGTATTCATGAAAGTGTCAACATCAACATCCTCATTCCGAAGTACAAAGGTGAAGGAGAAGAAGGTTGCGACTTTCAAAGACTCCTTATGTAGATCGAGGAGTAGGAAGTGCATCATGGAGTGTAAGACTCTTCTTAGAAGCTATTTGTGGAGATTCAAGTTTCTCTCGATACTTTTGGAGGACCAAAAATGCTTTTTGTGGAGAGGTATGATCCAGGAGGATCTCTACAAAAGGAATTATTATTTTGCATACCATGGAGAAGATCATTAAAATATGACAAAGGATAATTAATGCTCATGAATGAATTGATTAAATTGTAAAAATGATTAATACTTAAAATGAGTATGAAAAACTCATGTATTAGTCACACACATTGGAAAAAAGATTAATACTTGAAGTGAGTTGGAAAATCTACGTATTATTCATTTAATTTAAAAATAGGAAATTAGCTGTGAGAATCCAACTCATAAATTAATTTCCTAATTTTAAGGGGAAAAAAAGATGAGTACCTGGTGGAAATCTCACGTATTATTTGAAAAAATGGGAAATTAGTTTTATGCGAGAATCCAACTCACAAATTGTTTTCCTAATTTTAAGAGGAAATTAGTTACCTAGTCTTAAGGAGGAAGTTAAGGGTCTCATGAGTTGGTTTAGACTCTTCCTCACTTTATTACAAGTGGATTCCTAGTCTCAAGGAGGAAGTTAAGGGCCTTTCTCATTTTTTTCTTTCGGTAGGCACTAGATCTTAAATTTATGGATCTTGTCTTTTTGGATTATGGAGCTAGGAAAAATTATTTAAACCTCTTTATTGGGAGAGATGAAAATGAAGGATTTTGGAGGCCCTTTGAGACTCTTTTGGAGAGAGTTCTTTAAGGAGAGAATCAAGAAATCATGCTTGTAATTTGTAATCCCCTTAATTGGGAGAGTTGAGCCCCTTATTGGGAGAGTTGAGCCCCTTATTGGGAGAGTATGTGAGTCCCTAGATTGGGAGAAGCAATGAAGTGATTTGTATTCCAGCGGAACCTAGAGATGTAGCCATACTAATGAACTCCATTAACAATGGTGATCTCTTGTCATGTGTTGTTCTTTCATCTCAAGTTTCCTTATGCATGCTTTATTTCCACAATTATGTCTTATTAAATGCATTAAGTAATGGATTATGAGATAAACAACATATTTCACCTTTAAGTCCCCATAAATCCGTACAATTGACATGGAAACTAGCTTGGTTGATTACGTGGCATCTGTACAACTGATTGGGACGATGATGTGGTGTCTATACAACTGACTGGGATGATGATGTGACATCAATAGAGTTGATGTGGAAAGTGACTCGACTGATGATGTGGAATCCGTACAGGTTGACATGGCATGTTGTACATGCAGAAATGGAATCTATACAATTGTCGTGACAAATCACTAGGCTGATGACATGGCATCCATACATGCTGATGTGGCAACTAAGTGTGCTGCTGACCATTCAGGTGATCGAGTGCCACATGGACCAATCAAAAGAAGCCATGTCATAGCCCAAATATTTTAATGAGGGCTGGGCACAAATTTCGAGACTGTGCAGGTACATTTATTACAGGACCTGTTTGGCATGCAAATCGAGGTAGAGAGCCCAGGGGGGTCCATAAATCATAGTGATAGAATTGGATGAAAAAATAGTAGTTTTTGCATGATTTTTCACCACGAATATAATGGTACAGTCCATTTTGTGATCTCAGAAATGGAATTTGAGGGACATGGCAGAAGCCCACTTTTTCCATTAATGCTTTGGCACACAAATCGAGGCAAAGATCCCATGGGGGTCCATAAGTGACAATGTCATAATTTGACGAAAGTACAGTTTTTTTTGCACGATTGTTTGCCACAAATTCAATAACATAGTTTGTTTTATGATTCAAGCAACGGATTTTTAGGGCTGATAGCAGAAGCCCACATTTTCCATTAATGCATGGCACATGTTTCGAGGTAGAGTTTCACTTTTCAAAACAGGTTGAGTTTCCAGTCAGAAATTGCAGAATGACGAGACAAAGTTGTTGATACTATGTATATGAGTTTGAGTCACAAATTGAATGTTTCCACTTGGTCAGTTTGAGAAAGGGTTTGGGCCATTAATATGTTTCCGGGCAACCACTAAACTATTTCAATTTACTTGTTATTGATCGTGCCATTCTACTAAGTTTTTTCTCTAAAAGGATGGTTATCACTGTTATTTAGGAATACAACAATTCCCCTTTATTTTCAACCAATCAAAATTCAAAATTTTAAAATATACTTGTTAACTTTTGAGTTTTATTTTTAATAAAAGTTTTAAAAAACAATTTCAAACTTTTTAAAATCATCAAAGTTTTGAAATACAACTTCAACTCTTAACAAATTAAGTCCAATATGGATAGAGCTATTCTTTTTATGCAATTTTAAATTGAATAATTAGTTTACACCTTTTAGGACCTTGGGACCTAATCATACTTGTGATCCCATCTTTTAAGATATACAATATAATTTAATTAAGTCCAAGATGGATAGAGCTATTCTTTTTGGGCATTTTTAAATTGAATAATTAGTTTACACTTTTTAGGAACTTAAAAGAAAATTTGTTGGAGGACCTAATAATACTTGTGATTCCATCTTTTAAGAGTTTAATATAAAATATCATTTAAAGATGATACAATTAAGAAGATGCCGATGTGACAAAAAGGACTTTAAAAATATTCAATTAGGAGACTATAAAGATAATAGTAAGATGATGAGGAGATTTGTGTGATATTTATATGACATAATTAGGATGCAAAATATGGTTATAAGGACATAAATGGGATGTTAAATAAGGACATAAATGGGATGTTAAATGTAATTTAAGAATGCTAAACTATTTATAGAATATTTATAGAACATGTTGATGTGACAAACAATATTTTAAAAAGATTTAATTAGGAGATTACAAAGATAATAGTAAGATGATGAGGAGATTCATGCTACACTTATAAGATGTGATTAGGATGAAAAATATGATTATAAAGACATGAATGAGATGTTGGATTTAATTTGAGGATGCTAAACTAATTATAGAACATGTTGATGTGATAAACAATATTTAAAAAAGTTATTCAATTAGGAGATTACAAAGACAATAGTAAGATGATGAGGAGATTCGTGTGACACTTATAGAATATGTTTATGATGCAAAATATGAATATAAAGACATGAATGAGATGCTAAATGTAATTTGAGGATGCTAAAGTACTTATAAAATATGTCGGCGTGACAAACAATGATTTAAAAAGATTCAATTAGGACTACAAAAAATAATAGTAATATGTTGAGGACATTTGTGTGACACCTATAATATATTATTAGGATGAAAAATATGATTGCAAAAACATGAATGAGATACTAAATGTAATTTGAGGATGCTAAAATAATTGTGAAGACATTAAAAAGACACAATATTCATGAAAATAACATAAATAAGATGAAAATAACATAAATAAGATGTTATTAAGATGCATAAAAACACATGACAAATATGTAAGAGGGTATAAATGTTGAATGAAAACACAGAATAAAAATGGGTTTGTAACCATGCAAATATTTTATTTTTTGAAGTTTAATATAAAATATTTGGAAAATAAAATAAAATTAAGGTGAAAGAAATTTCAATGCAAAACCCCTGAGTAATTCCCTTTATTTCAAGGATGGTATCTCGGGTAAACTCTAGATTCTTCAGGGAACAAGGCTGGTCAACAACAGGGCTTGAATCCATTACACCAATATACTCGTTAAGAGATCAACATTTCACTTGTGGGAATTGAACCTGGATGGAGATGATAACAATCATTCCTCCCACCACCTGAGTTAAACCCAATTGACAAATTTCAATATAGGAATATACTATTATAATAAAATAATTTGTAATATTATATAAATAATAATTATGAAGTAGATATGATTTACAAAACATGGTACAAAAACTTGATGATATTATTTTGAAATGTACATTTTAATTATAACACATATTAATATTTTCCACTTAAAGTTACTAAAAACTCATACTATATTACTTTAATTATGCTATAGCTTATAAATGATATAATTAGGTTAATTAGCATTTTTATAGATAAGAATAAAGGTGTAGTTAGGCCATTTTTATGTTTGTATGCACATTGTAACAATCAATAAGGTTTCTCACTAATAATAGGTCTTGAGATTGCACTCTAGTGGGCCTCATCTAGACACATGACACATGCAGACCTATCTTGTTGGATTTATTGGATCACATACATTCAGACCTATCTGGTTGGTTGTTCCCCATGGATTTGTGAAAGAAGTCTTATGTTTATCAGGCTATCTAAATTTGATGATATCGAGATATAAAAAATATTACTACCCACCACTCAAAGTTAAGATAAATAGTTATTATTATTTTAATTATGTTAGTAATTCACACTGTCAGGGGAGTAGAGGTACGGTTTTCTCCATTTCACATTACTTGCATATTTTTATGGTTAATCAGGGTATGTATCCTAATAACATGAGTGTATGGATCACATTGATGCTATAAGACATGGTGTTGGGTTTCTTATTTGTCTATGCACCTCACTTTAGCATAAATAAATGTTCACTTTAGGACTAGATGGCCTATTCTCTCCCATATTTCAAATGAATATTAAAGGTAGATTGGTGGCTTAAAGTAAGAAGGATTTAAAGGATGCGAGGCATCAAATTGAGGAGGTACACGTACTTCTAGAAGAATATTTCCATAATATAGTTCTCCACGAAGGGGGAAAACACCTAGAATTGGTGGTCCAAAGGGAGGAAGAATAGATTACTGGGGGAGCTCAAGTTTATGCTATGCTTGAGTGATTTAATGAAAGGGATGAGGGGTCCAATTTATACTTCGATTTTTTAAGCAAATATTCTACAGAGGATGTTCTTTTTTTACACAAGGTTGATAGAAATTTGGAGGAGGAATCCTCTAATATTGAGGACATGTTTGGGCTTCACTTTCAAAAGATCTTCTCTTCACATGCCCTATCTAACAATGTAGTGGAGTGTAATGAAACTTCCTTCTAAAAACAAATTTAAATTTCCTAACGAAATAAAATTAACATAGGAAGAAGGCACATAAAATTTACTCATGCATCTAACATCATAATAAAAAATCATGAATGCATGTTATTTTCATATACTCAACAACATTCAAATAAACATTACCTAGCGAAAATTAATAAAGAAAACATAAAAGAAAACTTATATTTTATTGGGGAAAACAAGTGGCTACATATGAAGGATGTTCCTCCTATCCATAGGCTTTAATGCTATTTTTCTCTCAACAACAAACCAATCCCCGAGATGAGGTTATGATTTTATAAGGAGGTATATCCCTCTTGGTTGTCCACTCTCCATAATCAATAGCCCAAAATCCCTCTTTCCCCTCAACCTACAACCAACCCAAGGAATGGGATCCCCCTTCTCTACCACGTAGTCCCTCATGCCTTACCACTTTCCTCTAGATCTCTAGCGCACATGGTTGGATAGGAAATCTCTTAACTATTACTTTGAAGTGCTCACAATAACCTTCTTAAGGCTCTTGAGCTATTTCCTCAATAAGAAATGTTAATTATAGGCTCTTGAGCCATGATGTAGCATCCGTACAACTGAATGGGTCAATGAAGTGGCATCCGTAAAACTGACTGGGCTGATGATGTGGTGTTCGTACAATTGGCTGGGCTGCTGACATGGCATCTGTATAGTTGACCTGGTAGCTAACTGATCTGATGATGTGGCATCTGTACATGCTAGTGTGAAAGGTCGTACATGATGATGTGGCATCCATATAGTTGACGTGACAACTGACTAGGATGATGATGTGGCATTTGTGCATGAAGAAGTGGCAGGCCGTACAAGTTTATGTGGCTCATGACATCAACATCCCACGTGGTAGGTGACGTTAGCATGACATCAAAATTTGATGTGGCAAATGATCGTATAGGTGGCATGGTGCCACGTGGACCAATCACAAGATTCCATGTGGCAGCCCAAATTTTCCCAATGAGGGATCAACATGAATTTAGAGATTGTGCAGGTACATTTATTACAGGCCCTTTTTGGCACACAAATTGAGGACAAGAGCCTAGGGGGGTCCAAAAATCACAATGACAGAATTGAACGAAAAAATAGTCATATTTGCATGATTTTTTGCCACAAATTAAATGACACAGTCCATTTTGTGATATGAGCAGTGGAATTTGAGGTATATGGAAGAAACCTAGTTTTTTCATTAACGATTTAGCACACAAATCATTGGCAAAGAGCTTAGGGGGGTCCAAAAGTGTCAGTGTCATAATTTGACAAAAGTATAGTCATTTTTGCATGATTTTTCACCACACATTCAATGACGTAGTCTGTTTTGTAATCCAAGCAACAGATTTTTCAGGGCTCATAGAAGAATCCCACATTTTGCATTAATTCATGACATGTTTTTTGAGGTCAAGTTTCACTTTTCAGAACAGGTTGATTTTACAGTCATAAGTTGCAGAATGACAAGATGAAGCTGTTGATGTTGTGTATGTTGAGTTTGAGCCACAAATTGAAAACTTTGGCACAAAAACCAATGTAAGTTCATGAATTTATGATTTTTCCTTATTTATTATGTTGCACATGTTTGAAGGGGAGTTTGAACACCATAGAGTTTCACCACTAGTACACAATTGGGTGCTTGAAAAATTAACTTAATGAGCACGTTGCCTTAAAATTTGATGTAATTACCATTTGGCTTGAAGATGGAAGTTTTCATGAAACATTGTAAAGGATTTGTAGCCACTCGACGAGAGTGAGAGGAAATTGTTTTTCCTAAGCCTTGTTGGCATCGTTATAATGATTTTGTAACCACTATTGAGTGAGATGCATATGTCTTATGCCTAAACATTGTAATGCATCTTGTAACCCCTTTTGAGTGAGAAGCATTGTTTTGTCTAAGGCTTGTTTTGGGCAATCATTGTAAACTTGCACATGAGTGTTTTATAAACTATGACAAGTATGGTATTGCATTGAAAACATGATTATGCATTGTCATCTACAAGTTTGTATTGATGTATGTGTCAGCATCGACATCCTCATTCAAAATTAGAAAGGTGAAGGAGAAGAAGGGTGTGTATTTCAGAGACTTTTTATGTAGATCAAGGAGTAGGAAGTGCATCATGGAGTGTAAGACTCTTCCTAGAAGCTACTTGTGGAGATTCAAGTTTTTCTTGATACTTTTGGAGGACCCAAAATGATTTTTGTGGGGAGGTATGATCCAAGACGATTTCCACACAAGGAATTATTATTTTGCATACCATGGAGAAGATCATTAAAATAAGACAAAGAATAATTAATGCTCATGAATGAATTGATTAAATTGTAAAAATGGTTAATACTTAAAATGAGTATGAGAAACTCATGTATTAGTCACACACATTGGAAAAAAGATTAATTCTCGAATTGAGTTAGAGAATCTCATGTATTATTCAATTAATTATAAAAACGAGAAATTAGTTGTGAGAATCCAACTCACAAATTAGTTTCGTAATTTTAAGGGAAAAAAAGAGGAATAGTTGGAGTGAGTGGAAATCTCATGTATTATTTGTAAAAATGGGAAATTAGTTTTATGTGATAATCCAACTCACAAATTATTTTCCTAATTTTAAGAGGAAATTTGTTTCCTAGTCTTAAAGAGGAAGTTAAGGGTCTCATGAGTTGGTTTGGACTCTTCCTCACTTTATTACAAGTGGATTCCTAGTCTTAAGGAGGAAGTTAAGGGTCTTTCTCATTTTGTCCTTGGGTAGGTACTAGATCCTAAATTTATGGATCTTGTCTTTTTGGATTATGGAGTTAGGAAAAATCAATTAAACCCCCTTATTGGGAGAGATGAAAAAGAAGGCGTTTGGAGGCCCTTTGAGACTATTTTGGAGAGAGGTATTTAAGGAGAGAATCAAACAATCATGCTTGTAATTTGTAAGCCCCTTAATTGGGAGAGTATGTGAGGCCCTAGATTGGGAGAAGGAATGAAGTGATTTGTATTCCAGTGGATCTGAAGATGTAGCCATATTGGTGAACTCCGTTAACAATGTTGATCTCTTGTCATTTGTTGTTCTTTCATCTCAATTTTCCTTATGCATGCTTTGTTTCCACAATTATGTTTTATTAAATGAATTAAGTAATGGATTATGCGATAAACAACATATTTCACCAAGTTATATTCAATTTGGATTCAAGTCTCCATAAGTACTTCAATTTCACCTTTAATGCAATCAAGTTCAATTAAAACGATCTTAAATATGAAATTATCAAGTGACCTAGAACCAAGATCAAGTTTGGTATCAATGTCACCCCTAGTTAAGATCAAGTGGTATTAGAGCAGGATTGATAGGTATTGCAGGTGTTGAAGACAAGATGGGAAAAACATCGAAGAATGCATGGCTCAAAGAGCTCAAAGAAATCAACCAAACCATTGAAGCGGATAATGTTGAGTTAAGAAGATTTCTATAAGAAGCAAAAGAAGAGAATCAAATATTGCGACTTCAATTACAAGACACAAAAGAGGATTTGAAAAAGTTGCAAAGTGACGGAGGCTTAGCAAATCCACCCCCACACCTGATCCATAATTTGTAACTGAGGTGAAAAATACTTCTTCATTTTCATGTTCTTCTCATTATGACGATGAATTCAGTGCTTTTGAGAAACACACTATAGGGATTAGCTTGAAGATAATGAAGATAATGGAGTATGAAGGAAGAGGATTTAGAGATGATGGCCAAGGCATTGTGAATCCCATCAAAGTGGTGGGATTACCTCGATATGCATGAATATGATATGTTAGAGAGAAAGTTGGGGAGTGCTCGAAAGCTACAGAAGAAAGAGAGTCCTCAAGTGACGAATCAATGCAGGCTGAGAGAACATCATTCCATTTCGATGATTGTGATTATGAGTCATCTCCAAAGGGAGGTGAGCAGTTTGAGGAAAGAGCTATGGAAAGTACTCCTCACAAGGCCTGCATGAGAGACAACCAAGCAAGGTATAAAAAGTATCATTATTCAAATGTTCCTTTTGATTGTAAATAAATTGGAAATGATCAACATAGTTTATGGCATAGAAAACCATGTACATTTTGTGGTATGAATAAATATGTTGTTGCCAAGTGTTGGAAAAGAATGGCCTTGTATAGGAAGGTCATGGAAACTAGAAAGAAGCCAAGGTATGAAAAAAATTCTCCATATGGGAAGAAAAAGAAGGGCATGAAAACATGGATCAATAAGAACCATTGCACCCATTGCAACAAGGGTGGACATTAGGAAGCCACATGTTGGAAACTCCATCCAGAGCTGCATCCTAAGAAGGACAAAGGAAGCCAGCTACAGGAACAAGACCAACTACTGAAAAAGAGATAGTATAATAGGTAGGACCAATTCATTCTGCTAATTGAAAGGATGAATAAAATATTTGAGTTAGTTGATATGGATGGTCTATTTGAGTAATTGAACCATGAGGCCCCAAAATAGCCCAAAAATAAAGGTGTCCACAATTTGAAAAAAATGCAAAATATTGAAGAGCTTGCCACAATATTTCCAACAACGCAAATGAATCGTTAAACAGAGTCATGGATCAAAATATATTACGATATGAAGTTTTCCAAAAATAAGTGAATCTGGAAAAATTCATATAGTGCTAACGTCAACATGCTGATGTGGTAGCACACCAAGCCACCACATGTCGTCCGTATGGATGACATCAACATACGACTAGGAAATACGTGGTAGATGACATCAACATGATGTCGACACATTGATGTGACAACACCAGAGACCACCACGTGGTGTCCATACAACTGATTGGGAATGATGTGGCAGATGACATCAACATGTCATCCGTACAACTGACTGGGCATGACGTGGCATGTGACGTTAGCAGGATCTTTGTACAACTGATGTGGCAAATGATTGGGTACATGACATGGCATCCGTACAGATGACTGGGATGATGATGTGGCATCAGTACATATGATGTGGAAACTGACTTGGTTGATGACGTCGCATCCATACAATTGATTGGGATGATGAAGTGGCATCCATACAAATAACCAGACCAATGAAATGATGTTTGTATAACTGACTGGGTTGATGATCTGGAATCGATACAATTGATGTGGCAAATTACTGGGCTGATGATGTGGCATCTATACAAGCTGACGTGACAACTGACTAGGTCGATGACATGGCATTGATACAAGCTGATGTGGAAGGCCTTATAGGCTAACATGGCAGGATGCATAGGATGACATTGCATATGACATTAACATCCAACGTGGAAGGTGGCATCAGCATAGCATCATCATCCGACGTGGCAGCTAACAGGGCTATTGACCATATTGATTGGGTGCCACATGGACCAATCACAGGCTGCCATGTGGAAACAAAAATTTTCCCAATGAGGGATGTGAAAAAATTTCGAGACTATGCATGTGAATTTATTATAGGCCCTGTTTGGCATGGGAATCGAGGTAGAGAGCCTAGAGGGGTCCATAAATCACAATGACGAATTTGGATGAAAAAATAGTCGTTTTTGCACGTTTTTTCACCACAAATTCAATGGAACAATCCATTTTGTGATCTGAGAAGTGGAATATGAGGGATATGGAAGAAGCCCACTTTTTCCATTAATGCTTTGGCATGCAAATCAAGGTAGAGAGCCTAGGGGGTCTAGAAGTTTCAATGTCATAATTTGACGAAAGTATAGTCTTTTTTGCATGATTTTTCACCACAAATTCAATGGCGCCGTCTGTTTTGTGATTCGAGCAATGGATTTTTAGGGCTCATAACATAAGACCACATTTTCCATCAATGCATGACACATTTTTCGAGGTAGAGTTTCACCTTTCAGAATAGGTCGAGTTTACAGTCAGAAGTTGTAGAATGATGAGACAAAGTTGTTGATGTTGTGCATGTTGAGTTTGAGCCACAAATTGAATTATTTTGCACAAAAAATGATGTTAGTTCATGCATTTATAATTTTTCTTTATTTTTTATGCTGCACATGTTTTAAGGGGAGTTTGAAAAACATAGCGTTTCACCACTAATACACAATTGGGTTCTTGAAAAATTACCTTAATGAACATGTTGCCTTAAAATTTGATGTAATTTCCATTTGTCTTGAAGATGAAAGTTGCCATGAAACATTGTAAAGGCTTTGTAGCCTCTTGATGAGAGTGAGAGGCAATTGTTTTACCTAAGCCTTGTTGGCATCGTTGTAATGATTTTACAACCACTGTTGATTGAGAGGCATAGGTCTTATGCCTAAACATTGTAATCGGTCTTGTGACCTATTTTGAGTGAGAGGCATTGTTTTGTCTAAGGCCTATTTTGGTCAATCATTGTAAACTTGTCCATGAATGTTTTATAAACTCTGACAAGTATGGTATTGCGTTGAAAACATGATTATGCATTTTTAGCTACAAATTTGTATTGATGCAAGTGTCAACACAAACATCCTCATTCCGAAGTACAAAGGTGAAGGAGAAGAAGGGTGCATATTTCAGATACTTGTTATGCAGATCGAGGAGTAGGAAGTGCATCATGGAGTGCAAGACTCTTCCTAGAAGCTACTTGTGGAGATTCAAGTTTCTCTCGATACTTTTGGAGGACCAAAAATGATTTTTTTGGAAGGTATGATCCAGAAGGATCTCCACACAAGGAATTATTATTTTTCATACCATGGAGAAGATCATTAAAATATGACAAAGAATAATTAATGCTCATGAATGAATTGATTAAATTGTAAAAATGATTAATACTTAAAATGAGTATTAGAAACTGATGTATTAGTCATGCACATTGAAAAAAAGATTAATACTTGAAGTGAGTTGGAAAATATCAGGTATTATTCATTTAATTGTAAAAATGATAAATTTGTTGTGAGTATCCAACTCACAGATTAGTTTCCTAATTTTAAGGGGAAAAAAGTGGAATACTTGGAGTGAGTGGAAATCTCACGTATTATTTGTAAAAATGGGAAGTTAGTTTTATGTGAGAATCCAACTCACAAATTATTTTCCTAATTTTAAGAGGAAATTAGTTTGCTAGTCTTAAGGAGGAAGTTAAGGGTCTCATGAGTTGGTTTGGACTCTTCCTCACTTTATACAAGTGGATTCTTAGTCTCAAGGAGAAATTTAAGGGTCTTTCTCATTTTTTTCCTTGGGTAGTGATCCAGAATCGGATCCAAAGCCAAGATAGGGCTCAGAAAAGTCTAAGAATCAAAGTTCTCAGAATCTCTTTAGAATGGACGTGTGTGTAGGCCTCATCGATACGAACCCAACTCAACTTGAATAGGATCAAAACGATGTCGTATGCTCTAGAAATCATGGTCTGTTCATTTGGCCAAACAAGCAAAAACAAATGATGACTGTACAGTTTTCCGTACAGTGCCGCATGGCAGCTGACTATACAGGTCGTATGACCGTACATATGATGTGGCAAGGTACAAGTGGTAGGGTTCAATGTGCTTACTAGGAATACAGACTGACACGTGGCAGGGTGACTGGGTGTACAAACTGATATGTGGCAGGGTGACTGGGCGTATGGATTGACATGTGGCAAGGTGACTAGGGGTACAAACTGCTGACATGTCAGAAATGTGGACCAATCAGGGAGTGACATGTGTCACCACTGCAAGGGTGACATGTGGCACATCCGTACGGTGCTTATATGGTAGGTACAGTGTCATGTGATGTGGAAAACATGTGGCTGGAAGATGTGGACGAATCAGGCACTGACACGTGGTAGTACTCTCGACGTATGGTATGGTGCCACACGGCCCATACATGGGCTGCCACATGGAACCCATTCATTGGTTAAGGTTTTGTTTAGAAAAATTGATTTGGCATTCACTGAGTTCAACCACGTGACTTCTCCACCGAGCGAATGACTTGGCAGGGCCGGGCTAGCCAGCCCGCCCTCGCTATGAGTCTTAAATGTAAATGGTTTATTTGTTATTTAAAGTTGCACATAGTGTAATTCCAGGCAAGGCCTAACCCCAGCCCAAGACACATACGACCAATACACAACACTTACCATATGTCAATTCCCTTTGAATTGGCATGCACGAATAGTGATGGAGCTAGCTCCTGATTTCATGGTAACAACATAGGACCCAAAATTTATACCATGGCATGGTTATGGAGTTGGCCCAACCCTCGATCATGAGACCACATCCCATGTGACCCTGGACTCTGTTTTGTGTTAGGGACCTAACCCATCACAGAGGTAGAATAATCTATTCCGATGTAATAAAGGTCAATATTATTTAGGCCTAGAAATAAGGAAGAATAAGTCCAATGTAAGAATACCTAATAGAAGCTTCCGCTTCTATAAGGATCTTCCTCTAGATCATTCTTTTGATAGACATATTTAGTATAAATAGGATTCGAGGGTATGGGAATTTTTTTCTTGGATATTATTGTAATAGAACTCTAATCGACTAGAGGTTGCCCCCTCAAAGAGGTAAGTGAACATTGCTCTCAGTAATCAAAGTGCTCTTTTTGGTGTTATTCTGGTATCATTTTGGTATTATTGTGGTGTTGTTCAAGTTATATTGTTGTTCATCTGCCATTTCTATCATTTTATTTTTGTTCTACATACTTTTTATATCTGGAATATTACAAGTGGTATCAAAGCACTTTCCTCAGCAGAAAATTGTAGGTTAATTTTTTTCTTCAGGGTAGAGATGTATTCCGACGTCTTTAAGCTACAGAGATCTGTCGTTACACACGTAAATACATGGTTGGGTATTCATACATGTAGGAAATACAAGTGGTACTTAAGCGCACATTTGTTGGCCACCCTTGTAACCCCTATTGGTACCCCTTCAAGTGGTAGCGCATCAGAAAACACCTGTATACAGATCAAACTAGATTTCCTGAATCCCTCTTTAAATAAACCGATCGGTCGCCTGACTGCTATAGTGCCACCAAGAAAAACACTCAGGAAGATACTCTCTAGTACTTGGGTAGTCGAGTAGTACGACTAAGGGCACGATCTAGCCTCTTTAGTTGGTGCCCTGAGATATTGGGCCGAGTAATACTATTGGACCCCGCATGCATATCAGAGAGCTATAACACATGGCAAACCCTTGTCTGTAGAACCCTTGAATACCTAACGTTTGGGAACGGGAAAAAAAAAAAAACTATTGTCGTGCAACTGTGTCTCCTGCATTCGAATTGCAAAATCACTACAAATTTCTTCCTGATTAAGCATTTGGGAATGTCATCATTGCAGTATTCTTCAGATCAAAGTATAACTTCATAGGTGTAAAAAAAAAAGTATGGATTTTTCACCATTATTTGAGACCTATTCCATTGGATTTCTCTCTTCGCCCTTATCACATTCATACTTATCATTTTTTAGAAAATTTTTGACCCCACCCACCCCTTTTTGGTTCCCTCGTCATCATGGCCCATACTCGTATCCAAGACATGGAAGATCACTTCAATACCTTGCAATCTAATTTCACAGAGACACAACAAGAAGTGAGACAACTTAGTGCCATTATTGCCACCATCAATAAAAACATGCATTCCTCCATCGTCGCTTCAATCGAGGAACTCAAACAAGACATTACTAGCCAACTTGAATCTATCGCTATGATGATCTGCACCAAGCTACATATCCCTGCAGACCCTCCCTTATCTGACCCACCTTTGCATACTGAAGCTGTAACTTCCTCTCATTCCCATAATTTTCAGCCCCATCACTTTCAGCTTGACCTATTCCTTCCGCGTGTGGATGTGAAAAAATTTGATGGCTCGGATCCCACTGGCTAGGTAACTCAAATGGAACATTATTTCTCTTTTTACGACATTACAAATGAGTTGGAAAAACTCTGGTATGGTGTTCTCCATCTAGATCAATAACATTGGCAATGGTGGCAATGGAGAAATACTTCCCGCCAAGGGTATATTGCTTTGACACACTTTGTGGTAGAGATTTATGAACTCTTTGACACTGACACCAACCATTTAGGCTGTTTGACAAAGTTGAAACAATCTGGCACAGTGGAAGACTTTATAGCTTCTTTTGAGCGTCTGACTTTTCGTACAGAGGGCATGTCTAATGCTTTTTTTGAGAATGTTTTATCAGTGGCCTCAAGGATGATATTCATTCCCATGTCCTCATGGCTTGGTCTCATAGTTGGGTGGAATCTACTTAAAGAGCTAAGGAATAAAAACAAGTTGTCTCTTCTCAAAATTGGAAACCCTCCTTTATTCCTTGCACTAAACCAAGAAATCCCACTCCTCCTTCTACTCCACTAAAGATCCAAAAATTGACCAGGGACGAAATGGATGAAATCCAACTCAAAGGCCTTTGTTATAATTGTGATGAAAAATATTTTTTGGGACACAAGTGTAAGGAACAAAATATTTTTATGGCCATCTCAGAGGATTTTTTAGAAGAGGATGTTGAATCTCCCCTTGTGTCCGTGTCACTTGAACCCATAGACATAACCCATCCCTTAGACCCTCCTGAAGTAGAACTGGTCATTTCCATAAATGCTCTCACTGCCTTCTCTTCTCCCCAAACCCTTGAGCTAATTGGTTACATCAAGCATAGGAAGGTCATCATTCTTTTTGATAGGGGAAGCACCCATAATTTTATTCATCACTGCATTTCCCAAGAAACTAATTTCTATATCCATGAAGTCAATAATTTCCAAATCATGATTGCTAATGGAGGGTCCATGAAATGTGGAGGGAATTATGAAAATGTGCATCTCCAAATTGGTGACTACCACTTGAAATCTCATATGTTTGCTATCAACATGGGCGGTTGTGACATTGTGTTGGGTGCAGACTAGCTAAGGACTTTGGGTCCCATTCTCATGGATTTTAAGGAATTAACCATGCAATTCGACCAGGAGGGCCAACAATATAAGCTCCAAGTCATCATTATCGATTCTCTTGAGATCATTAGTTCCAATCACATGAAAAAGCTTCTCAAAAAAGGTCATTTTCGCGTTATTGCCCAACTCCATGCCATACAAGTAATTGAGACACCCTCTGTGCTGTAGGACCTCCAATCCATCCTCTCTAAACATCAAGTGGTTTTTTCCACTCCCTAGGGACTCCCTCCTTCCCATGGTGTTCATGATCATTCCATTCACCTTGTCCCAGTAAGCCTTCCTTCCAATATCCGTCCCTATCATCACCCCTTTTCCCCAAAAAATGAAATTGAGAAAATGGTTCAAGAACTGCTCAACGCAGGTGTTATCTTCCCTAGTATGAGCCCCTACTCTTCTCCTGTGGTCATGGTCCTTAAGAAAGAAGGTTCTTGGTGCATGTGTCCTGACTTCTGGGCCCTCAAAAAACTCACCATTAAAGACAAATTTCCCATTCCTGTAATTTATGACCTCTTGGATGAATTGAGTGGTGCCCAGTTCTTTACTAAACTTGATATTCGTTCTGGCTACCACCAGATCCATATGAAAGAGGCAGACATTCCTAAGACTTCCTTTAGAACTCATGAGGGCCACCATGAGCTTTTGGTCATGCCCTTTGTCTTGTGTAATTCTCCCTCCACTTTCCAAAGCTTCATGAATCATGTCTTTCATCCTTTTCTCCTCCATTTTGTCTTAGTTTTCTTTGATGATATCCTCATCTATAGAAAAACCTGGACAAAACATCCTTCTCATGTGGATCGAGTTCTCCATCTACTCTCTCAGCACCAAATTTTCCTGAAACAATCTAAATGTTCTTTTGATGCCTCAGAAGTAAAGTACGTGGGTCATCTCGTTGGCAGGGCCAACGTCAGGGTGGATCCTAAAAATATCGAACCTATGCAAGAATGGCCTCACCCAAAGACTCTCAAAATATTGCGTGGATTTCTGGGCTTAATAGGTTATTATCGCAAGTTTGTTAAGAGTTATGGAAAGATTGCGACACCTCTCACTGCACTCCTTAAAAATAATTCTTTCACTTGGACTCCAACAACTGCTCAGGATTTTCAAACCTTGAAGATGGCCATGTGCACCACTCTAGTCCCGACCCTTCCTGATTTCACAAAACCTTTGTCCTAGAATGTGATGCTTCATGGAAAGGAATTGGCATTGTCCTTATGCAAGAGGGTCAACCTTTGGCCTTTACCAACGAACAACTGTCTGAGTGAAATTTGGGCAAATCAATCTATGAAAAGGTAATTTTGGCTATTTTGCATAATGTTGATCTTTGACACCCTTATCTATTGGGGCAATGCTTCCAAATTAAGACAGATCATCAAAGCCTCAAGTATTTTCTAGAACAATGCATTTCCTCCCCAGAGCAACAAAAATGGGTGACTAAGATCTTTGGATATTATTATGAGATCATTTACAAGAAAGGCAAAGACAATTTGGTTGCCGATGCACTTTAATGAAATTATGAAGATGAAGGGTCCCTTTTTTCTCTCTCCTTCATTGTACCAGATTGGCTCCAAGCTGTTAGCTAGGAATGGCTACAAGATCCCAAAAGTTCGCATCTGATAACAATAATTGCAGTCCAATTCTCCAGTTTCCCCAGGGTACTCTTGGCTCCATGATGAGCTTCAATACAAAGGTCATTTGTATTTAAGTAAATAGTCAAAATTTAAAACCACGACACTTTTTGAGCTTCATGCTACACCCACAACTAGGAACTTCGGGTTTACCAAAACCTGACAGGGTCAAACGTTCCTTTTTCTAGGATGGTATGTGTTGGAACACATATATTTCTAAACTTTTGAGTTTTATTTTCCTCTTTCACGAAAATATAATCTTTCCCAAATCATGAATTAGAGAATAACTTTCGAACTTTAAATCCATTTCATTCCTGGTTAAATAAGAATAAGGTGCACGTAATGTCCACCGTTGATGAATCCTTTTATTTAATCAAATGATCCTAATATCTTCGGAGTTGTGGAGATGCCAAATTGTTAAAGAAGTAAATCACCGAGGTTGCTTCAGAGCTTCGCGCTTTGGGAATTTCAATATGTCTAAAAAATGAAAACCTCGAACACTGAAATGCCGAAGTTCTTAAGGCTAATTCAAGGTTTAAAGCATGATAAATTAAAACATAAGAATGATTAGTAGAAGAATAAATTCTCCGTGATTTCGGCCTTCGGGAGATATCTACCCTCTTACATTCAAAACCTCCAAAAGTTGAACTGCAAAATTGTTAATAACGTTTATTATTGGTTAGATTTAATGATTGGAATGATTATTTTTTATTTTTCATCAATTCAAAAAACTTACAGAATTCTTTTGTTTCGAGCAGGTTAATGGCGCCATCAGAACTTAGCAGAACGTCGAAATGATTCAAGAGTTTGATAAACTAGCCAAAAAGACCAAATATAACAGAGAAAGGGGTAAATAGACAGAAAGGGGGATTCAAAATCACCAGAGCGCTAAATATCTGAAGTGGAAGATCTAATGCCACGTGTCCTTTGAGTTCAACGGTGGAGATTTATTTCAGAAATCTGGGCTTCGGGACTTCAGGAATCCTCACTTCACAACATCACAAACCTTCCGAAGAAATTATCCTCGATGTGCAGGATCTCATGCTGCATGTCCTTTGAGTTCAATGGGGGAGATTTGTTTCGAAAATCTGGGCTTCAGGACTTCGGGAATCCTCGTTTCACAACATCGCAAACCTCCTGAATCAATTATCGCCGAAGCGCAAGATATGATGCCATTTGTCCTTTGAGTTCAACGATGGAGATTTATTTCAGAAATGTGGGCTTCGAGACTTTAGGAATCCTCACTTCACAACATCGCAAACCTCCCAAAGCACAAGATCTGATGCCACATGTCATTTGAGTTCAACAGTGGAGATTTATTTCAGAATTCAAGAATATGGGCTTCGGGACTTCGGGAATTCTCACCTCACACATTCGGATTTCTTCCGAAGTAGTTATCACCGAAATGGGAGATCTGGTGCCGCATGTCCACTTCGATCAACGATCATGATGGACTTCGGATCTTCGAGAGTTATTTACTCAACACTGCTTGCCTCCCACAAAATATGAACTAGTCAAATATAGAGATTGTCTGACAGATGTCCCTCACTCATATCGACGGACAAGAATTGCATGAAGATTCCTCTACATGTGACCAAGAGCTATGACCTCAACTAAAACTTTGGGCACTTACCTTACTTTATGAGATCTGACGACTTTTCTCTTTCTCGCCTAGATCAATGGTCAAGGGTAAGTGCGGGGCACAAAGTTGCACAAGACTTATTTTCGAGAGGTGGTCCCACAATTTAAACTGTGGTTTTATCTCAGGGTTACATGGCATCACCAGATGTATTGCGGGATGAAAAGCAGGTTACCGCAAAACCATTTATCCACACCCCCACAAAATGGAAAACCTATCATCCATTGCCACTTATCTTCCACTCTTAATACACGCCACCTCTCGACCGACACACCACCTCCCCACAATGAGCCCTCGTGGAACTAGTTATCAAATCATTATCACCACATACAACCAAGGGTTGTGACCTCAATTTAAATCTGGGTGCTTATCTCAATATGCTAAGATACAAATCCAGATCTTAATGGATCATGGAAATCAACGACTCACAGGTATTTAACATGCCAAAGCTACGTGAGGTCAAACATCAGGAAGAAAACCCAAAGTTGTAGATCATGCATCACACGTCCTCAGGGATGGACGGTCAATATTCACTTTGGAAATCTGGGCTTCGAAAGTTTAAAATTCTCCACTCCTGTTTTCATCCAAAGAAGTTTCTTCTGGAGTTTGTAGATCCTTGCCTCGTGTCCTCCTCATATCAATGGGTGTCATCCGCGTTAAAACTCCAACTCTATGTACAAACCATCCCTAGGCTCTGAAGTGTCAAATATGTCGTAGTCATCAGTTCAGACTTGTGGTGCTCTTGTCAGTTATAACACTTGTCATCCATGTCATGTATCCCGTTCGCCCCGCAGCCTATCACACCTTCTATATTGGTTACCACACTTACCTCCATTGCAATTTCAATTTTTCATGGGCGATTACTTTTCATATTTCCATTATCCATATCTTGATGAACCATGCAGAGTTATTCATCTAATTAGCCTTCTCTCTCTGAAGAAGCATTTCTCACAGCAGGTGAAGAGACAGAAGAGAATGACAGTTAAGCCCATCGGTTTTCACACCCTATCCTTTCATTTTAGACATAGTTATATATTGTAAGAAGTCCAACCGTTTTGAGTTGTGGTGAATTTTGTATAAATACACAGATTCAAGATCTGCACAGGGCTACTTCTTGCCATAGGTAATAAGAAAAAAATCTCCTTTCGTGAGAATTAATACAAGTGCAAACAGGGATTCCAATTTTTGCGCAGTTTGAGTTATGTTTTCCTCTTGTATTCCATATTTCTTATTTCCCTTATGTTATTCCTTGATAAGGGAGTGATTTCAATTTAGTACCACTACTACTATAGTCACATTCTATCGGTTTTTTGATAAGCAATCAATTTTTCCTCTGTATTTTCTATAAGTAAATACAAGACCTGTGAGCTGCTTGGATTACTGTATCTCATATCCTTTCAAGGGTGCATTATTTATTTTCTTCTATTGTGAACAAGGTAAGATTCATATTGCATTGATTCCTCATCTTGTTTAACAATTTTGTAAGTTCCCCTCACATCATTTGATTTTATGATTGACTCAGATGACAAATTATGACCTCTGTCTTGTTCTGTCATTATTTTCATTTGAGGATTAATTCTTATATAACTAATGGAAGAAAAAGCACATTTAAAAACATCCCTTTATATTTCTGATGCCTGACATTATTCTTTAAGCCTTAGGTTTAATCTCAGGAACAACAATATGAAACATGATGTTCGTAATTTTGTGGCTGAATGTGATGTGTGTCAACGCAACAAGGGAGAAACAATCAAATCTCCTGGCACACTACAACCACTTCTGATTCCACCTGCTATTTGGAGGGATATCTATATGGATTTTATTGTAGGCCTACCTAAATCAAGAAATAAATTAGTCATCATGGTGGTAGTTGATCATCTTTCGAAGTATGCTCATTTCTGTGCTCTTCAACACCCATTTACAACATCCATTGTGGCTCAACTTTTCATGGATCAGGTATTTAAGCTTCATGGCATGCCACATTCTATTGTTTCTGATCGCGACCCAACTTTCACCAACAATTTTTGGAAAGAACTGTTCAAGCTACAAGGCACCCAATTGCATCTCAACACAACTTGTCATCCCCAGATGGATGGTCAAATTGAAGTTGTCAACAAGTGTTTGGAAACATATTTGAGGTGTTTTTCCTCAGAAAATAAAAATCAATGGGCTCAATGGTTACCGCTAGTTGAATGGTGGTACAACAATTCATACCATACAACTACCCGCATGACTCCTTTTGAAGCGGTATATGGACAGAAGCCACCTTCAGTTCTCTCATATTTGCCAGGTGTATCAAAGGTCCAAGCGGTTGACCAAATGTTTACAGTTCGAGAGGCTATTCTCCGTACCCTCAAAGAGAATTTGGTCATGGCCCAGAATCACATGAAGAAACAAGAAGATCAAGGTCACTCTGAACTTCAATTTGCAAAAGGGGATCAATTGTTTCTTCGACTGCAAACTTACAAGAAAAATTCCCTCAAGGATGACCATTGTCAGAAACTGGCACCCAAATTTTATGGTCCTTATACCATTCTCAAGCGTGTGGGATAGTTGGCCTATCAGTTAGCTTTCCCCAGTCATTCTAAGCTCCATCCTATTTTTCATGTTTCCTACTTAAAGAAGGTGATTGGAACTAAGTGCCAAACTCAAACCAACCTTCTCGAGTTAGATGAAGATGGCTCCATTTGGCTACAACCACAAGCAGTTTTGGACCAGCGTGATTGTCGTCTATGTCAATGACCATCAAGGAAGTGTTAGTCCAGTGGAAAGATACAACTCCAGTAGATGCCACTTGGGAACCTGTTATCGCACGGTTTGTAGGAAAGGTCCAAGGGCTTGAGTCAGGGCTTGAAACCGGCGTAACAGGAGCTTCCCCACCCACTGTCACCTCGATGGGGGGCTCTTTCTAT
>JZKD02S0036718.1:255571-271933 GCA_000966675.3 Picea glauca | reverse complement strand
CTGAGAAGAAGAAAAGATGGGCCCTCAAGGGCCATGCTCAAGTCAATCTGCTCTCGTACTCCATGTCTAGGACCATGTGGGCCTCGAGACATGATCTCCTAGTTATCCCTATATACCGGGGATAACAATGACCATCAAGGAAGTGTTAGTCCAGTGGAAAGATACAACTCCAGTAGATGCCACTTGGGAACCAACTACCATTCTGCAACAATTTCCACATCTCAAGCCTTGAGGACAAGGTTGTTTTTAAGGGGGAGGACATGTTAGGGACCTAACCCCTCACACAGGTAGAATAATATATTCCAATGTAATAAAGGTCAATATTAATAAGGACTAACAATAAGGAAGAGTAATTCCAATGTAAGAAGACCTAATAGAAGCTTCCACTTCTAGAAGGATCTTCCTCTAGATGGTTCTTTTGGTAGACATACTTAGTATAAATAGGAGTCGAGGGTATGAGAACTTTTGTCTTGGATAATATTGTAATACTGAGCTCTGCTCAATTGGAGGTTTCCCCCTTGAAGAGACAAGTGAACATTGATCTCATTAATCAAAGTGTTCTTTCTTGTGTTATTATGGTCATTTTGGTATTATTTTGGTATGGCCATGCAGTGTAACCAACGATTGAGAGACTAGGGGGCCAACACACAACAGATAAGCACGAGGCCACATGGGGCATGCTAATAGGACCAGGAGCCAGCGATATGGGGGATAGACCCATAATATGTGCAAAAGGTGGGGTTTTCACTATATAATAATGTTTTTTAATGATTTTCTCAGCAGGTTTTGAAGATTTTGGTCATTTTTGGGAGATATTGGGCCCTTTTTGAGGCCAGATCTCGGGGAGAAGTTGGGAGATGGTTACCAACTTCAGATATATATAAACCAGGGATTCTTGAAGCCATGAGATATGGTTCATAGAAAATTTATGTTGAATATTTTCAAAACCAAATCCATTTTTATGTAGGGAAGTTGTTGAGGAGCACACCTTTGCAGGCCATTTCTGGGAGCTCTGGTCATCCGTTTTCAGTGCCGTCTGTTTTGTTGGATTCAAGAGATTTGGTTGAACAAGACCATATTAGTTTGTAACCTTTTGGGTATTATTGTGATGTAATTTTAAATATTTTAACATAAATAAGAAATCCTCACCCACTGAGACAAAGGCCCAGAGACGCAGGTGAGATTTCCGAATTCTGTTATCACATTGGTGTTTATGGTTTGCTGATACTCATGCTTCATTTCAGATTTGCATATGTTTATATGGATTTCATGTTTCATTATTAATTATTCCTCTTTCATTCAGCTTCATAAATGGTTAATTAACACATGCTAAACAACTCAACCATTGTCGTTTAAAAGATCTTTTCGGATCAAGTGGTATCAGAGCTAGTTGACAGTTGGAATTTGAGTTTTCATGTTTAACAGGGAAAAACACATCTGATCTAGATTAGTTTTGGCACAAAATGAGAGCAGAGATATAATAAATAAATGCACATAGATATCGCAGATATTCAATAATATAAAAGAAATGTATCAGAGATGCAACCATAAACCCAGATATACAGTAATGCATGATTTCTATTAATGAAAGAAATGTATAGAGACTGTAAAAATACAGAGTGAAATACTCGCTAGAATGGTGGCAACTTATCTCTGAGAAGAGATGTGACGGCTACTCGCATTCACAGGAAGATGATTACAATGAGGCTCTAGAGGCCTTTTTACAATAAAAAGGAATGCCCAAAACCCTAGACATCTAAAAACCTAACCCTAGGAGATGAAGCGCCAAAAGTCATGTGGGCCCCGTTTGGGTAAGTTAGTACATCAACTTCCCGGGGTCGTAACTTTTGCATACAAAATCCATTTTAGGTGTGTGATAGCCCATTGGAAAGGTATTGTCAAGGAGATTCATTTTGGATGCTCAATCATGCCTTTGGGAATCATTGAGAATATCGATCATGAAAAATATTCATTTAGGCCCTCAAAATGGCCCTGAAGTTAAAAATTGCTAAAAATAGTAAATTGCTAAAATTGCCATAAAACTATTTTGAGCCAGTTGGAAAAGGTGGGTGGCCACCGATATCCACCTGGATCAACATATCAGTTGAGAAAATGGCATCTACAGGAGGACTTTCACAAGATGAGAAGGATATGCAAAAAACTCTCTTTTCCATGTCCAAGATGGTGAAAGTGTTGTATGAAGACTACTTGTAACGAAAGAGATCGGTTCAAGAGAAAGCTTCAAAGAATGAAAAATTTAAAGAATAATTGAAGGAATTTCCTTCTACAATGAATTCAGGAAAAATCTCTGAGGTATGCAGTGAAGGTCATTCATCAAGTTCTCCTTGTTTCCATCAAGATGGTTTTGGTGCATTTGAAAAACATACAAAAGGTGTAGGTTTGAAATTGCTAACCAAGATGGGATATGAAGGAAAGGGGCTTGGAATCAAAGGCCAAGGTATCGTTAATCCCATTGAGGTTGTGGAAAGACCTCGTTACTTAGGATTGAGATATGGCAAAGAGGATATTGGAGCATTCTCCAAGATGGGCTCCAAAACATTGGAAGCAAGTAATGCTTCAAATGGCCAGATTAAGTCATTGCAGGAACACTTCATGAAAGGTGATGGTGTATCACTCCATGATAGTGATAGTGAATGCAAGTCATATCCAAAAAAAAGTGAATATCAACAAGGAAGGTATAATGGTTATGATTTTTCAAAATCTCTTTTTGATTATAAAAAGCATAATCATGTAATGTGAAACTTGTGGAATATGTATCCATGTACTTTTTGTCATTCACCCAAGCATTTTGTTGTCAAGTGTTGGAAGAGATAATATTTGTATAGGAAATCTATGTCGACCAAGAAGGAAACATGACATAAATAATCAACTACACAATGAAAGAAATATAAGGGTAAACAAGTTTGGATGCCAAAAACTCACTTCACTTATTGGAACGGTGGGGGACATCAAAAGGCTAAATGTTGGAAGCTTAATTTAGAGCTTCATCCAAAAAAGGATAAAATGATTGCGAATGTATTCAAGAAAGAAGAGCCATTACCAACTAAGCAATATGAACACCATGAAGAAAATAAAACAACCACTTGGTTTTTCCAGAAGTGGATGTCACAACTTCATTGTATTTTGCTTCCATTAATGTAATCACACATGTTGAAATGATGACCTGTTATAAAATCATTTTGAACAACATAGTGTTTTTTTTTTTGTCCTTATGAGTATGTAATCAATAAGGTCCATTTTGTAACATTTTGGAGGACCAAAAGGTCTTTTGTGGGGAGGTGTGATCCAAAATTGGATCCAAAGCCAAGATAGGGCTCAGAAAGGCCTAAAAATAAAAATGCTCAGAATCTCTTTAAAACGACCATGTGTGTAGAACTCATCAATAAGAACCCAATGCAACTTGAACGAGCTCAAAAAATGTTGTATGATCCAGATATCGTTGTCTTTTCATTTGGCCAAACAGGTAAAAACAAATGATGACTATACAGTCCGTACAGTACCACGTGGCAGTTGACTGTACATGCCATACAACTGATGTAGTAAGGTACACATGGTAGGGCTTAGTGTGATGACTGGATGTATGAATAACACGTGGCAGGGTGACTGGGCGTACAAACTGCTGACATGTTAGACATGTGGACCAATCAGAGAGTGACACATGTCACCACTGCAAGGGTGACATGTGGCACATCCATATGGTTCTTATGTGGTAGGTACAGTGGCATGTGACATGGAAAACATGTGGCTAGAAGATGTGGATGAATCAGGCATTGGCACATGACAATACTCTTGGTGTATGGTACAGTGCCACGTGGCCCAGACATGGGCTTCCACGTGGCACCCATTAATTGGTTAAGGTTTCGTTTGGAAAAAATTCTTTGGCATCCACTGAGTTTGATCGCGTGACCTCTCCACCGAGCGAATGACTTGGCAGCGCCGAGCTAGACAACCTTCCCTCGCTATGAGTCTTAACTGTATATGGTTTCTTCGATATTTAAAGTTGCATATAGTGTAATTTCGGGCAGAAAAGTGATGGGGCCTAGCTCCAGCCCACGACACATGCGTCCGATACACAAAACTTACCATATGTCCATTCCCATTGAATTGGTGCGTGCGAATAGTGTTGGAGCTAGCTCCCGATTATGTGGTAACAACATAGGACCCAAAATTTATACCATGGCATGGTTATGGAGTTGGCCTAGACCTCAATCACAAGACCACATCCCATGTGACCCGGGACTCTATTTTGGTTGCTAGCGTGGTTGTAGGGTTAAACCCTGGTTGGTTGGGCTCACTCGTCGACCAAGGGATTAACCATGGGCTTAACTGTCGGGGGCCTAATCAATGTATTTGTGCGTGGATATTGGGGCATAGACACATGGCCATGCAATGAGACTGGGGGTCGAGAGACCAGGGGGCCAACAGAAAATAGGTAAGTGCGAGGCCACATGGGGTGCGCTAATAGGACCAGGAGCCAGTGATATGGGGGTTGCGCCCATAATATGTGAAAAAAGTGGGTTTTTCACTATATAATAGTGTTTTTTAATGATTTTCTCAGCAATGTTTGGAGATTTTGGTCATTTTTGGGAGATATTGGGCCTTTTTTTAGGCCATATCTTTGGGAGAAGTTGGGAGATGGTTACCGACTTCAGATCTACATAAACCAGGGCTTCTTGAATCCATGGGAGAAGTTTCAGGCCAGATTTATGTTGAATATTTTCCAAGCCAAAGCCATTTTTATGCAGGGAAGTTGTTGAGGAGCGCACCTTTACGGGCCATTTCCGGGAGATCCGGTCATCCGTTTTCAGTGATGTCTATTTTGTTGGGTTCTAGAGATTTGGTAGAAACAGACCATATCAGTTTGTAACTGTGATGTACTTTTAAAGATTTGAACAAAAATAAGAAAGCCTCACCCACTGATACAAAGGCCCAAAAACGTAGGCGAGATTACTGAACTCTGTTATCACATTGGTGTTTATGGTTTGCTGATCCTCATGCTTTATTTCAGATTTTTATATGTTTATATGGATGTCATGTTTCATTCTTAATTCCTCCTCTTTCATTCAACTTCCTAAATGGTTAATTAACACATGATAAATAACTCAGCCAATGTCATTTAAAAGATATTTTCAGATCAAGTAGGTACTAGATCTTAAATTTATGGATCTTGTCTTTTTGGAATATGGATTTAGGAAAAATTATTTAAACCCTTTATTGGGAGAGATGAAAAGGAAGGCTTTTGGAGGCCCTTTGAGACTCTTTTGGAGAGAGTTCTTTAAGGAGAGAATCAAACAATCATGCTGTAATTTGTAAGCCCCTTAATTGGGAGATTTGAGCCCCTTATTGGTAGAGTATGTGAGCCCCTAGATTGGGAGAAGAAATGAAGTGATTTGTATTCCAACGGATCCGTAGACATAGCCATACTGGTGAACTCTGTTAACAATGGAGATCTCTTGTCATGTGTCGTTCTTTCATCTCAAGTTTCCTTATGCATGCTTTATTTACACAATTGTGTTTTATTAAATGCATTAAGTAATGGATTATGAGATAAACAACATATTTCACCAAGTTATATTCAATTTGGATTCAAGTCCCCATAACCACTTCAATTTCACCTTTAATGCAATCAAGTTTAATTAAAACTATCTTAAATATGACATTATCAAGTGGCCTAGAACCAATATCAATTTTGGTATCATTGTCAACCCAATTCATATCAAGTGGTATCAGAGAAAGATTGACAGGTATTATAGGTGTTGAAGACAAGATGTGAAAAACATCGAAGAATGCATGGCCTAAAGAGCTTGAAGAAATCAACCAGACCATTCAAGCGAAGAATGCTGAGTTGAGAAGATTGCTACAAGAAGTAGAAGAAGAGAATCAGAGATTGAGACTTCAATTACCAGCCACATGAGAGGATTTGACAAAGTTTCAAAGTGATGAAGGCTTAACAAAGCTACCCCCCACACCTGATCCATAATTGGTAACCGAGGTAAACAATACTTCTTCATTTTCACGTTCTTCTCATTATGGCGATGACTTTGGTGCTTTTGAGAAACACACTACATGCATTGGCTTGAAGCTAATGAAGATGATAGGGTATGAAGGAAGATGCCTTGTCTCCAATGGCCAAGGCATTGTGAATCTCGCCAAAGTGGTGGAATTACCTCGATATGCAGGACTAGGATATGTCAAAGATAAATTTGGGGAGTGCTCCAAAGAAACATAAGCAAGATAGTCCTCAAGTGATGAATCAATGTAGGATTATAGCACATCATCCCAGGAAGGAATCAACTTAACTACTCTGCAAATCTATTTGACTATAGAATAGAGAGAGTTCTTGAACCCAGTAGGAAATTACGACTTCAGACCCCAAAACACCAATATTTGATTATGAAAATGCACAGTTGATGAAGGTTTTTAGATTGACCGGACCAACCCCGGGACATATATTTTCTTACTTGAGGATTTTTCCTAGAAGGGCTTGTCGTGTCTTACTTATCGTTGGATCGATCAGACGAGAGAGGTGCGAAGATGCTTTGAATTGAAAATTTGGGAGTGCGTTTATATATGTATTCCGATGATCGTGATTATGAGTCATCTCCAAAGGAAGGTGAGAAGTTTGAGGAAAGAGCTAAGGCAAGTTCTCCTCACTAGGCCTGCACTAAAGACAACCAAGAAATGTATAAAAAGTATCATTATTCAAACGTTTTTTTATTATTATAAAGAAATTGGAAATGTTCAACAAAGTTTATGGCATAGAAAACCATGTATGTTTTGTGGTATGAATAACTATGTTGTTTCCAAGTGTTGGAAAAGAATGGCATTGTACATGAAGGTTTTGGAAACTGGAAAGAAGAAAAGGTATGAAAACCCTTCTCCACATGGGAAGAAAAATAAGGGCATGAAAACATGGATTAATAAAAACCATTGCACCCATTGAAACAAGGGTTGACATCAGGAAGCCATATGTTGGACACTCCATCCAGAGCTACATCTTAATAAGGAAAAAGTAAGACAACTACAAGAAGAAGGTCGGCTACCAGAAAAGAGAAATCTCAAGAGGAAGGACCAATTTGTCCTGCTGACTAAAAGGATGAATAAAACATTTGAGTTAGTTGATAGAGGCGACCTATTTGAGTAATTGAGCCATGAGGCTCCAAAATAGCACAAAAATCAAAGTGTCCATAATTTGACAAAAATGAAACAGATCAAAGAGCTCACCATAAAATTTCCAACGATGCAAACGAATCATCAAACAAAGTCACGTATCAAAATATATCATGATCTAGGGTTTTTCGAAAATAGGTGAATCTCGCAAAATCCGTACAGTGTTGATGTCAGCATGCTGGCATGGCAACACGACAGGCTACCACATGTCGTCTGTATGGATGGTGTCAACAACTGACTGGGTAAGACGTGGGAGATGAGGTTAGTATGACATTGACACATTGACATGGAAACACCAGAGATCACCATGTGGCATCTGTACAAATAACTAGGCATGACGTGGCATATGACATCACCATGACATACGTACAACTAACTGGGCATGACATGGCAGATGATGTCAACAAGATGTCTGTACATCTGACATGGCAGTTGATTGGTTATATGAAATGGAATCTGTACATATGAATAAGATGATGACATGGCATCCGTACAAATGTCGTGGCGACTAGATAGGTTGATGACATGTAATTTGTACAATTGACTGGGCCAATGAAGTGCATCCGTACAATTCATTATGTCGATGATGTGGTGTCTGTACAACTGACTGGGATGATGATGTGGCATCAATATAGTTGACATGGAAGATGATTGGAATGATGATGTGGAAGGTTGTACATGCTGATGTGGCATCCATATAGCTAATGTGATAGCTAGTTGGGTTGATGACATGGAATCCGTACATGTTGACATGGTAGCTGACTTTTCTACTGACCATACATGTGACTGTGCGTGAAATGGACCAATCATAGGGTTCCACATGGTAACCCAACATTTTCAAATGAGGGATGGGCACAAATTTTGAGACTGTGGAAGTGCATTTATTATAGGTCCTTTTTGGCACACAAATTGAGGTAGAGAGCCCATGGGGTCTAGAAATCACAATGAAGAAATTGGACGAAAAAATAGTCATTTTTGCAAAATTTTTCTCCACGAATATAATGGTACAATCCATTTTGTGATATGAGCAATGGAATTTGAGGGCTATGTAAGAAGCCCACTTTTTCCATTAATGCCTTGGCATCCAAATCGAGGCAAAGATGGTATTGCGTTGAAAACATGATTATGCATTGTCAGCTACAGATTTGTATTGATGCAAGTGTCAACATCAAATTTCTCATTCCAAATTACAAAGGTGAAAGAGAAGAAGGGTGCGACTTTCAAAGACTTGTTATGTAGATCAAAGAGTAGGAAGTGCATTGTGGAGTGTAAGATTCTTCCTAGAAGCTACTTGCAAAGATTCAAGTTTCTCTCGATACTTTTGGAGGACCAAAAATGATTTTTGTGGGGAGGTATGATCCAGGAGGATCTCCACACAAGGAATTATTATTTTTCATACCATGGAGAAGATCATTAAAATATTACAAAGACAAATTAATGCTCATCAATGAATTGATTCAATTGTAAAAATGAGTATGATAAACTCATGTATTAGTCACACACATTGGAAAAAATATTAATAGTTGGAAGTGAGTTATAAAATCTCATATATTATTAATTTAATTGTAAAAATGGAAAATTAGTTGTGATAGTCCAAATCAAAAATTAGTTTCCTAATTTTAAGGGGAAAAAAGAGGAATACTTGGAGTTAGTGGAAATCTCACATATTATTTGTAAAAATGGGAATTTAGTTTTATGTGAGAATCCAACTCACAAATTATTTTCCTAATTTTAAGAGGGAATTAGTTTCCTAGTCTTAAGGAGGAAGTTAAAGGTCTCATGAGTTGGTTTGGACTCTTCCCAACTTTATTACAAGTGGATTCCTAGTCTCAAGGAGGAAGTTAAGGTTTTTTCTCATTTTTGTCCTTGGGTAGGTACTAGATCCTAAATTTATGGATGTTGTCTTTTTGGATTATGGAGTTAGGAAAAATTATTTAAACCCCTTTATTGGGAGAGATGAAAAGTAAGGCTTTTGGAGGCCCTTTGAGACTCTTTTGGAGAGAGTTATTTAAGGAGAGAATCAAGCAATCATGCTTATAATTTGTAAGCCCCTTTATTGGGAGAGTTGAGCCCCTTATTGGGACAGTATGTGAGCCCCTATATTGGGAGAATCAATGAAGTGATTTGTATTCCAGCGGATCCAGATACATAGCCATACTGGTGAACTCCGCTAATAATGGTGATATATTGTCATGTGTTTTTGTTTCATCTCAAGCTTCCTTATGCATGGTTTATTTATGCAATTATGTTTTATTAAATGCATTAAGTAATGGATTATGAGATAAAAAACATATTTCACCAAGTTATATTCAATTTGGATTCAAGTATCCATAAACCCTTCAATTTCACCTTTAATGCAATCAAGTTCAATTAAAATGATCTTAAATATTACATTATTAAGTGGCCTAGAATCAAGATCAAGTTTGCTATCAATGTCCCCCCCGATTCAGATCAAGTAGTATCAGAGAAGGATTGAGAGGCATTGCAGGTGTTGAAGAAAAGATGGGAAAAACATCAAATAATGCATGGCTCAAAGAGCTCGAAGAAATAAACCAGACCATTCAAGTGAAGAATGCCGAGTTGAGAAGATTGCAAGAAGAAGAAGAAGAAGAGAATCAAAGATTGCAACTTCAATTACAATCCACATAAGAGGCTTTGACAAAGTTGCAAAGTGATGAAGTCTTAGAAAATCAACCCCCCACAACTGATCTAGAATTGGTAGCTGAGGTAAAAAATACTTCTTCAATTTCATGTTCTTCTCATTATGACGATGACTTTGGTGCTTTTGAGAAACACACTGCATGCATTGGCTTGAAGCTAATGAAGAAAATGGGGTATGAAGGAAGAGGCCTTGGAGCTAATGGACAAGGCATCGTGAATCCCATCAAAGTGGTGGAACTACCTTGATATGCAAGACTAGGATATGTGAGAGAGAAAGTTGGGGAGTGCTCGAAAGAAACATAAGCAAGGTATTCCTCAAGTGACAAATCTATGCAGGATGAGAGAAAATCATCCCATTCTAATGATCGTGATTATGAGTCATCTCCAAAGGGAGGTGGGCAATTCAAGGAAAGATCTAAGGCAAGTTCTCCATACTAGGCCTGCACCAGAGGCAACCAAGCAAGGTATAAAAAGTCTCATTGTTCAAGCATTCCTTTTGATTATAAAGAAATTGGCAATGATCAACAAAAATTATGGCATAGAAAACCATGTACGTTTTGGGTTATGAATAACTATGTTGTTTCCAAGTGTTGGAAAAGAATGGCCTTGTACAGGGAGGTCATGGAAAACAGAAAGAAGCCAAGCTATGAAAAACCTTCTCCACATGGGAAGAAAAAGAAGGGAATGAAAACATGGATCAAGAAGAACCATTGCACCCATTGCAACAAAGGTGGACATCAAGAAGCCACATTTTGGACACTCCATCCACAACTATTTCCTAAAAAGGACAAAGGTAGCCAACTATATGAATAATTCCATCTACCAGAAAAAGGATGAATAGAATATTTGACTTCGTCTAAAGGGGCGACCTATTTGAGTAATTGAGCGATGAGGCTCCAAAATAGCCCAAAAATAAAAGTGTCCAAAATTCAAAAAAAATGCAACAGAATGAAGAGTTCACCGCAATATTTCCAACGATGGAAACAGATCGTCAAATGGAGTCATAGATCAAAAGATATCGCTATCTAAAGTTTTCCGAAAACATGTGAATTTGAAAAAATCCGTACAATGATGATGTCAACATGCCGACATGGAAGCATGAAATGATGTCACGTGTTGTCCGTATGGATGAAATTATAAACTGACTACACAATATGTGGTAGATGATGTCAACATGACATCGACACATTGACGTGGTAGCACTAGAGACCGCCACATGGCTTTCGTACATCTGGGTGGGCATGCTATGGAAGATGACATTAACATGAAACCCGTACAACTGACTAGGCATTATGTGGCAGATTACGTCAGCATGATTTCCATATAGCTAACATGAAAACTAACTAGGTATATGACGTGGCATCTATATAGATGATTGGGTCGATGATGTGGCATCCGTACAAATGACATGGATTTTGACTGGGTTGATGATGTGGCATCCATAAAATGACTAGGCCAATGAAGTGGAATCCATAGAGCTAACTGGGCCAATGATGCAATGTTCATACAACTAACTGGCTCATGAAGTGGCATCAATACAATTGACATGGCAGTTGACTAGGATGATGACGTGGTAGGTCGTACATGCTGATGTGGCACCCCTACAACTGACTAGGATGATGATGTGGCATATGTGCATGTTGATGTGTCAGGTTATACTTTCTAATGTGGAATACCATACAGGATGATGTGGCAGATGATGTCAACATCTAATGTGGCAGGTGATGTCATCATCCAACGTGGCAACTAACTGGGATGCTAACTATACAGGTGATCGAGTACCACGTGGACCAATCACAGGCTACCATGTGGTAGCTTAAAATTTCCCAATGATGGCTGGGCACTAATTTTGAGACCATGAAAGTGCATTTATTACAGGCCATGTTTAGCACACAAATAGAGGAATATAGCCTAGGGGGTCCAAAAATCACAGTGACAAAATTGCATGAAAACATAGTCATTTTTGCATGATTTTTCACCACGAATTCAATGGCACAATCCCTTTTGTGATTTGAGTAGTGGAATTTGAGGGCTATGGAAGAATGCCACTTTGTCCATTAATTCTTTGACACACAAATGAAGACAAAGAGCCGAGGAGGTTCTAGAAGTTCCAATGTCATAGTTTGACGAAAGTACAGTATTTTTTGCAAGATGTTTTGCCACAAATTCAATGGAACATTCCATTTTGTGATCTGAGAAGCGTATTTTTAGGGATCATAGCAGTATCCCACATTTTCCATCAATGCATGACACATTTGTTGAGCTAGAGTTTCACTTTTCAATACAGGTTGAGTTTACAGTCAGAAGTTGCAGAATGATGAGACAAAGTTGTTGATGTTATGTATGCTGAGTTTGAGCCACAAATTGAATTTTTTGGCACAAAAACCGATGTAATTTCATGCATTTTTTTTTATTTTTCCTTATTTTTTATGTTGCACATGTTTGAAGGGGATTTTTAAAACCATAGAGTTTCACCACTAGTACACAATTGGGTGCTTGAAAGATTCCCTTAATGAGCATGTTGCCTTAAAATTTGATATAATTTCTATTTGTCTTAAAGATGGAAGTTGCCATGAAACATTGTAAAGGATTTGTAGCCACTTGATGAGAGTGAGAGGTAATTGTTTTTCCTCATCCTTGTTGGCATCGTTGTAATGATTTTGTAGACACTGTTGAGTGAGAGGCATATGTCTTATGCCTAAACATTGTAATGGGTCTTGTAACCTCTTTTGAGTGAGAGGCATTGTTTTGTCTAAGGCCTGTTTTGGGAAATCATTGTAAACTTGTCCATGAGTGTTTTATAAAGTCTGGAAAGTATGGTATTGCATTGAAAACATGATTATGCATTGTAAACTACATATTTGTATTGATGCAAGTGTCAACATCTACATCCTCATTCCAAAGTACAAAGGTGAAGGAGAAGAAGGGTGTGACTTTCAGAGACTTGTTATGCAGATCAAGGAGTAGGAAGTGTATCGTGGAGTGTAAGAATATTCCTTGAAGCTACTTGCAAAGATTCAAGTTTCTCTTGATAATTTTGGAGGACCAAAAATGTTTTTTGTGGGGAGGTATGATCAGGGAGGATCTCCACACAAGGAATTATTATTTTGCATACCATGGAGAAGATCATTAAAATATGACAAAGAATAATTAATGCTCATGAATGAATTGATTAAATTGTAAAGATGATTAATACTTTAAATAAGTATGAGAAACTCATGTATTATTCACGCACATTGGAAAAACGATTAATACTTGAAGTGAGTTGGAAAATATCACGTATTATTCATTTAATTGTAAAAACGAGAAATTAGTTGTGAGAATCCAACTCACAAATTAGTTTCCTAATTTTAAGGGGAAAAAGAGGAATACTTGGAGTTAGTGGAAATCTCATGTATTATTTGTAAAAATGGGAAATTAGTTTTATGTGAGAATCCTATTAGCACTAGAAGTCACCTTTGGATTGCGGCAGAGGTAAGCCCAGTACCCATTAGTTTTTATGTCACAATGAATAAATTTAAGGGGGGTCTAATGGATGAAAACTTAGGATGACATCGCTTTAACTCAGAAAACTGGTCCAGTATGCAAATGCATATGAGGTCTTGATCTAAGTTTAGACAATAAGTTGAAATAATGAGTAGGAGAAAGAACATGAGGATAAAATGTAAAGGTCTTCTATGGACATCTGGTCTTCCAACAACCTAAGGAGGAAAATCCTCGAATACAATATCCTCTTGGATCCAAAACTTTAGGAAGTTGAAAATGCTATAAAAATACTACAATCAAACATACATCACAATATAGTTACAACAACTCAACTAGATCATCCATGCCCAAGTCTTTCAGTCTTAGAAGCAAAAGAGATGGAACAAAAAGTTGACGACCATTAAACAAGAAGTCTCAAATTACACACATGACCAGAGAACTAGAATTTTCATTAAAACTTTACTAATGGGAGCTTAGCTCTACCATCGACACTAAACAAAATGGAAAGAATTCCTACATATACTCAGAACTGGCTCCAAATTCCTGAGACACGATCATGTCATGCGTTCAAGGCTTTGTATTGATGAGATTCTCTATCAGGCTGTGCATGCATACGTTGTTTATACTATCCATGTAGTTTTCTGTCAGACACGATCTATGTTAGACTAGACTAACAGATTTCTTTTGCAAACCATTCCTTTCGAGCCTTCTATTTATGGAACGAGACAATGTTTCACCCACCTTTCTTGTTTTCATTAATTTCCTTCTCCATCGGGATCAGAGTGGGAAGAAGTCAAACACGAGGCAGAGGTGATGTGGCACTGAGATACGATGTGGAAGCAGAAGGGGAGATTCAATGGGAAAATGAGGTGGGGAGAATCCTCTTAGGGGAGATGACAGGGAGTACGAGTAGGGGACACATGGATGGAGATGATAGGCGGTCATAAGAGAAATAGAGATGTGATAGGTGGAAATATGTGTGAGTGGAGGCCAAGTGTAGAGGGACGAAAGACAATGACATAAAAATAGAGAGGGGACAGGAAAGTGGGTCTGCGAGTGTAAGACATGTTTTGGTAGGAGAGGAAGGTGGTAAGTGGAGGCAGTAAGCAGTCTACTCGGAGGTGGGGGTAGGTGGTAAGAGGTATTGAGTGGCGGGGGGGTCCGAGTTAACGAGGAGGCACCATGATAGTGTGGGGACCATGCCAGAAAACCGCCTACTCGGACCCCCCCCTCATTAAAAGGCATAATGCTCGGGGGGGTATGACTTGGGTTGAGAATCATAGATCTGAGCACACATATCTTGACCGCCCAGATCTACACCACTCTTAGCACAACGCACCCAGGCCCAAAACTTAGGATAAAAGGTATAAAGTGGGTTTTTAACCCCCCTTTTCATCATTTTTTCGTCATGGGGTTATTTACTAAGGGAAAAACCTCCCCCATACAAACATATGTGCGAACATTTAGGCTCCATGGGGGATAGAATCCTCCCTGAGAGGCTCTAATATATTTAGTAGTGCCAGTCGCCTTCTGCATTGGGCTATGGAGTCAGCTATTAAAAAAAAATGAAATGATATTTACAATAACATGGGAAGCCATTCATGGATTAAACAAAAAACTTCTTTAGAAAATGCCCATTAATAGGGCCATCAAAAAATTCATATCCCTCCAAATTATTCAACCTTTAAGTATTATTTGGAGATACCTCAGAAACTTTGATGGGTCCAATCCAGAGGGCTTCAAATTTACCATGCTTTCCCTTGTTCTGTTTGGGTGCATCCCATTTGAGTACCAGATCTCCCAGCTGGAAATCCTCTTTTCTTACTTTCTTGTCAAAATCTTGCTTGATCCTCTGCTGAATGTGCTTTATCCATCAATTTATCTATAGTTTTCTGCACTTCTACCATCTGTTGTATTCTTATGATCATATCATTAGACTCTCCTTGGCAGTCTTGAAAGAATTTTGCCACAGGTAGGGTAAGCTGAGAAGGAAATATGACCTCCATCCCATAGACAAGTTGAAAAGGAGAGACACCAAGAGACCTCTTTGTTGTCACTATATTATCCCACAGAGAAATTTTGAGCTTTGAATCCCATGCTTTCTTGTTGTCCCATAATAGTGTTTTGATAATATTTATAAGGCTCTTTTTAGAGGACTCTGCCAATCCATTCCTTTGGGGGTAATAGGGGGTAGAGTGAATCAATGCAATTCCAAATTTCTCACAAAACTTGATCAATGGCTCGGCCTTGAAGGATGTAGCATTGTCAGTGTTGATTTTGTTTGGAAAACCAAACATTTCCATAATATCTTAAAGGAAACCAATGACTACCTTGTGAGAAGCACTCCTTATGGGGATGGATTTTATCCATTTGGTAAAGTAATCAGTGGCAGTCAAGATCCACCTGTGCTGCCCACTTGAAGTAGGATGAATTTCCCCAATAAAATCTAGGCCCCATTGCTGAAAGGGTCCTGAATCTACCACAGGATTCAATGGAAAGGACTTGAGCTTCTATTTTCTAGAGAATTTTTGGCACTTAACACAAGCCCTGATTTTTGCATAGACATCAGTGAATAGAGTAGGCCAGAAATATCCATCCCTGAGAATTTTATAGGTTGCATTTCTCCATAAATGATGCCCCCCACAGATGCTGTCATGAAATTCAAACATAATCTTTTGGGCTTCTTGTGGGTCTAAACATATCAAAAGCACTCCTAGAGGGTCCTTCCAATACAAGACCTAATCAATAAAGAAATATCTAATTGATTTAAGATTTAGATCTCTTGCCTTGATTTTCCCCATACCATTAGGGTGTCAATATTATGGTACCTTCGGGAGGTATTTACCTCTACATGTGAACCTGATGAGAATAGAAGACTCTGGGAAGCAAGAGAAACCCTAATGAATTGTCTAATAACCCTAGAAGCCTTGTCAGCTCAAGAAGAAAATTTATATTAGGCTATTAGCCTCCAAGAGAAGAAGTCGGCCATAATTAATAATAATATACTGAACAGACACATACCCA
>JZKD02S0036718.1:211094-243005 GCA_000966675.3 Picea glauca | reverse complement strand
TCTTTTTAGTATAAATAGGAGTCGAGGGTATGAGAACCCTAGCTTGGATATTATTGTAACAGAGCGTTGCTCGATTGGAGGTTGCCCCCTCGAAGAGTCCTGTGAACATTGCTATTTGAATCAAGTGCTATTTCTGTTTCTCTTTTGTATATCATTTCTGTGTATTGTGAAGATTATGCTGGATATTTTACTGTTATTCTGTTATTTCTAGCATTTCGTTTCTGTTCTGCATATTTTATATATCTGGTATCTTGCACTCTACTTTGGAAGGATAATTAGGGATGTCAGGCTTCCCTTCTTTCTTCTTAGACCTGAGGCTATATTTATTTGGACTACTATTGGTTTTCTCTCCTTTACTCAACTCATTTATTTGGATTTCCATGAGGTACTCCTCGTATGCAGTTTGGGTCAAATGTGGAAATGGGGAGGTGTCTCCAAGACAATGGATCTCATGTTCAAGATCTTCTTCCTCTCCTTCCTCATTAGCAACAAGGTTATTTTGGAGAGGGGTCTGGATTTTCTGATCATCCCTCTCTCTGTTACGAGGCTCTCTTGGGAGTATCTGAGGGGAAATATCCGAGGGGAAATATTAGGTCTTCTGAAATTTCATTTGTTATCATCATTTTGAGAACTATTAGAACCCTTATTCCCTTTGAATTTCATATTCTTCATCTTTTCCGAAAGATATTTCACCAGATTGGTCAATTAATCTACTTGAGGGTGGGACACAGGGGAACCAGAGGTTGAGGCTTCAGATCTCCCCCTCCCTATGTTTCAATCGGCTTTATTCCTAAGTCTTTCAACTTCCAACACATTGGATTGTACTTCGAGGGATGCATCTTGCATGTGAGCCAAGGAGGTAACCCTTCTCTCTCTTAACAGGAGGCATAAATCAGGGTCAAAAGCACTAGCATAAGTAATTTTGGTAGAGGATTCAGTAGGATTTGTCTCAGTAGGGATATTATTGTACATTTTGTTGAATCTCTTGGAGAAATCATAGCCATATTCTCCCTCTTTTCTCTTTAGGGACTCAAATTTTGTGATATAATACATAAAGTCCCTTTTATCCCCCCACTGTCTTAAGAAAACATCATGTAAAGATTCAATCCTAGCAATAGATCCAGGGATCAATCCCCTAAACCATTTCCTAACCTCACCATCAAGGCTTTGAACAAAGACTCTCATACAAACATCCTCATTTTCGATATTTAGATTGTTTGCATAACTGTAGAAGGCAACAAGGTGTTCTTCAACAGTTATGTCTTCTTCCCCTGTGAATTTGGGCATGTATTTTAGGTAATCTCCAGTAGGGAGAGCATTCATTGGATGAGGTAAGAGTAGAAGGGAATACCTTGCAACCACTATGGAATGCATTCTATTCCTCGAGAGATTGGCACCTGCCATAGTGATGATAGCTGGAGGATAAGAAGGAGGATATGGAGCTTGGACCAAAGAGAGTGGAGCTGTTATTATAGGATAAAAGGGGATGACTGAGTGCTAGGGGAAAAGGTCACAGGGTGCGAGGGAGTAGAGGTTTGAATTTCTGTAAATGCGAGGACTCTAACAGGAGGAGGAGTGGTAAAGCTTGGAGTGGTAAAATCTTCCAAGGTCTTGGGTTTAAACCATGGTACAACTTCAGGGGAGATAGGATTGAAAAGGCTTTCTCCCTCCAATCCTATACTAGGAGGGGAGAAATCAGCAGGAACACTCCCAAAATTTAAACTTCGGGAAACTCCAGTAGATGGTATAATATGAGAAGGAGAAATAAGTATTGGAGTTTCAAAAAAAGGATGGTGAAAATAATCAGAAATACTTGGTTGAGCAGCTGAAGTACCTTCCTGAGGGGTCTTTTGTCTTATGATGACTTTCTCTGGGTTAGATTCAGTAGTTGTTAGAGGAAAATGTGGAATAGACCTCATGTTTCTTCCTCTGGAATCCACAACTAAAACAGTGGAGTCGCCAGGTGCACAATTGCAATCTTCAATGTACTCAGTTCTGATGCACCTTCAGAATTAGTAAGCTTTGTCATTCAACCCCAGGGAAAATATTCAATTCATCCCCGACGATGGCACCAAAAATGTTATCACTAGAAGTCACCTATGGATTGTGGTAGAGGTAAGCCGAGTACCCATCATTTTTTATGTCACAATGAATAAATTTAAGGGGGGTCTAATGGATGCAAACTCAGGATGATATCGCTCTAACTCAGACAAATGGGCTGGTATGCACATGCAGATGAGGTATTGATCTAACTTCAGACAATAAGTTGAAATAAGGGTGAGAAGGAGGAAGAAGGTGATGAGAAAATGTAAAGGTCTTCTACGGACATTTGGTCTTCCAACAACCTATGGAGGAAAAGATTCAAATATAAGATCCTCTTGGATCCAAAACTTCAGAAAACTGAAAATGCTATAAAAATACTACAGTCAAACATACATCACAATATAGTTACAATAAATCGACTGGATCATCCATTCCCGAGTCTTTCAGTCTTAGAGGCAAAATAGTTGGAACATAAAGATGATTGTCATTAAACAAGAGTATCAAATTACACACATGACGAGAGAACCAACGGTTTCATTCAAACTTTACAATTGAGAGATTAGATCTACCATCGACACTAAACAAAATGGAAAAAAATCCTACATATACTCAGAATTGGCTCCAAATGCCCGATATGTGATCATGTCATGCATTCAAGGCTTTGCATTGATGAACTTCTCTTTCAGGATGCGCATGCAGATGTTGTTCATACTGCCCATGCACTCTTCTGTTAGACACGATCTCTATCAAACTAGACTGACAACTTGCTTCTGCAACTCATCCCTTTCGGGCCTTCTATTTATGGAAGGAGACGATGTCTCACCCACCTTCCTTGTTTTCATTAACTTCTCCATCAGGATCGGAGTGGGAAGACGTCAAACATGACACATGTCACTGTGATTGGTATTTGAATGCTGACTATGGTGATTTGTGCTTCATTGGACCTCTGTGGAGATATTAATAGGCATACATGGGTGCCGACGAGGAGGATTTGGCGAGGTGGTTAGTGTGGATTGACAAGAAATGGGCGGCCAGGTGGAAAGATGTGGTGGCAAAATGATGACTGAAAAGCACAGGGGCCGACATGCGAGAGCTGAAGTATGACGGGGCAAAGGTGATGTGGAACTAAGAGATGATGTGGAAGCAGAAGGGGTGATTCAATGGCTAAACGTGGTGGGGACAAACCTCTTAGGGGATATGATAAGGAGTACAAGTAGGGGACACATGGGAGGAGATGATAGGCGGTCATAAGAGAAATAGATATGTGATAGGTGGAAATATGGGTGAGTGGAGGCCAGGTGTAGAGGGACGAAAGGCGATGACATGACAACAAAGAGGGGACATGCGAGTGGTTCCGTGAGTGGAAGATAGGTTTCGGCAGGAGAGGAAGGCGGTAAGCGGTCTACTCAGAGGGGGGTAGGTGGTAAGAGGTATTGAGCAGGGGGGATCTGAGTTAATGAGTAGGCACCATGATAGTGTGGGGCCCACACCAGAAAACTACCTACTTGGAATCCCCCTCATTAAAGGCAGAATGCTCAGGGGGGTCCGAATTGGGATGAGTGCTGTATATCTAAGCGTGCAGATCTTAGCCACCTAGATCTACACGGATCTTAGCACAACGTACCCGGGACCAAAACTTAGTATAAAAGGTAGAAAGCTGGTTTTTAACCCCCCTTTTTGTCATTTTTTCTCCATTGGGTTATTTCCTAGGGGAAAAACCTTGCCCATACAAACATATGTGTTAACAAATCCAACTCACAAATTATTTTCCTAATTTTAAGAGGAACTTAGTTTCCTAGTCTTAGGGAGGAAGTTAAGGGTCTCATGAGTTGGTTTGGACTCTTCCTCACTTTATTACAGGGGGATTCCTAGTATCAAGGAGCAAGTTAAGGGTCTTTCTCATTTTTGTCCTTGGGTAGGTACTAGATCCTAAATTTATGGATCTTGTATTTTTGTCTTATGGATCTAGGAAAAATGATTTAAACCCGTTTATTGGGAAAGATGAAAATGAAGGCTTTTGGAGGCCCTTTGAGACTCGTTTGGAGAGAGTTTTTTAAGGATAGAATCAAGCAATCATGCTTGTAAATTGTAATCCCATTTATTGGGAGATTTGAGCCCCTTATTGGGAGAGTATGTGAGCCCCTATATTGGGAGAAGCAATGAAGTGATTTGTATTCCAACGGATCCAGAGATGTAGCCATACTGGTGAACTCCGTTAACAATGGTGATATCTTGTGATGTGTTTTTATTTCATCTCAAGTTTCCTTATGCATACTTTATCTCCAAAATTATGTTTTATTAAATGCATTAAGTAATGGATTATTAGATAAAAAACATATTTCACCAAGTTATATTCAATTTGTATTCAAGTCTCCATAAACACTTCAATCTCACCTTTAATGCAATCAAATTCAATTAAAACAATCTTAAATATGACATTATCAAGTGGCCTAGAACCAAGATCAAGTTTGGTATCAGTGTTACCCATGATTTAGATCAATTGTTATCAGAGCAATATTGATAGGTATTGTAGGTGTTGAAGACAATATAGGAAAAACATCGAATACTGCATGGCTCAAAGAACTCGAAGAAATCAACCAGACCATTCAAGCATAAAATGTTGAGTTGAGAAGATTGCTACAAGAAGTAGAAGAAGAGAATCAGAGATTTCAAATTCAATTACAACCCAAAAAAGAGGCTTTGAAAAAGTTACAAAGTGATGAAGGCTTAGCAAAGCCACCCCGCACACCTAATCCATAATTGTTAATTGAGGTAAACAATACTTCTTCAGTTTCATGTTCTTCTCATTATGACAATGAATTTGGTGCTTTTGAGAAACACACTATAGGCATTGGCTTGAAGATAATGAAGAAAATGGGGTATAAAGGAAGAGGCATCGAAGCCAATGGCCAAGGCATTGTGAATCCCATCAAATTGGTGGAATTAACTCGATATAAAGGACTAGGATATGTGAAAGAGAAAGCTGGGGATTGCTCCAAAGCAACAGAAGAAAGAGAGTCCTCAAGTGACGAATCAATGTAGGATGAGAGCACATCATCCCATTCCGATGATTGTGATTATGAGTCATATCCAAAGGGAGGTGAGAGTTTGAGGAAAGAGCTAAGGAAAGTTATCCTCACTAGGCCCGCACTAGAGACAACCAAGCAAGGTATAAAATGTCTCATTATTCAAATGTTCCTTTTGATTATAAAGAAATTGGTAATGATCAAAAAATTTGATAGAATATAAAACCATGTAAGTTTTGTGGTATGAATAACTATGATGTTTCCAAGTGTTGGAAAATAATGGCCTTGTATAGGAAGGTTATTGTAACTAAAGAGAATCCAAGGAATGAAAATCCTTTTCCACATGGGAAGAAAAAGAAGGGCATGAAAACATGGATCACGAAGGACCATTGCACCCATTGAAAGAAGGGTGGACATCATGAAGCCAAATGTTGGACACTCCATCCAGATTTGTGTCTTAAGAAGGACAAAGGAATCCATCTATAGGAATAATAAAAACTATCATAAAAGAGACAACTCCACATGAAGGAACAATTCGTCCTGCTGATTGAAAGGATGAATAAAATATTTGAGATAGTTGAATAAGATATTTGAGTTACTTGACATTTATAAAGAAATTGGTAATGAAGTTGAGTTAGTCTTTTGATTATAAAGAAATTGGTAATTATCAACAAATTTTATGGCATAGAAAACCATGTACGTTTTTTGGTATGAATAGCCATGATGTTGCCAATTGTTGGAAAATAATGGCCTTGTATAGGAAGGTTATGGTAACTAGAGAGAAGCCAAGGTATGAAAAGCCTTCTCCACATGGGAAGAAAAAGAAGGGCACGAAAACATGGATCAAGAAGGACAATTGCACCCATTGCAACAAGGGTGGACATCATGAAGCCACATGTTGGACACTCCATCCATAGTTGTGTCTTAAGAAGGACAAAGGAAGCCAACTATAGGAAGAATACCAACTACTGGAAAAGAGACAGCTCGAGATGAAGGACCAATTCATCCTATTGAATGAAAGGATGAATAAAATATTTCAGTTAGTTGAAAGGGGCATCCTATTTGAGTAACTGATCCATGAGGCTCCAAAATAGCCCAAAATTCAAAGTGTCCAAAATTTGAAAAAAAATGCAACAGATTGAAGATGTCACTGCAATATTTCCAACAACACAAACAACTCGTCAAATGAAGTAATAGATAAAAATATATCATGATCTAAAGTTTTCTGAAAACAGGTGAATCTAGCAAAATCTGTGCAATGCTAACGTCAACATGTTGATGTGGTAGCATGACAAGATGCTATGTGTCATCCATACATATGACATCAACAACTGATTGGGAAAGACATGGAAGATGACGTTGATAGCATGATGTGGAAACAACAGAGACTGCCACATGGCATCCATATAACTGACTAGGATGATGTGGTAGATGACATAGCATGAAATTCGTACAAATGAATCTACATGATGTGGCAGATGATGTATGTAGAATTGATTTGGAAATTGATTGGGTATATGATGTGGCATCTGTACAAATTACTGGGCCGATGACATGGAATCTGACTGGGTTGATGATGTGGCATTCATACAACTGACTGGATCGACAAAGTGGCATCCATACAACTGACTGGGCCGATGACGTGGTGTCCATACAACTGACTAGGCTGATGACATGACATCAGTACAAATTATGTGGCAACTAACTAGGCTAATGATGTGGCATCCATACAAGATGACGTGGCAGGTTGTACATGATAATGTGTCATCCATACAACTGATGTGACAACTAACTAGGCCAATGACATGGCATCAATACATGTTTATGTGGTAGGTCATATTGGCTGACGTGGAAATCATTACAAGATAACGTGGCAGGTGACGTCAACATGACATCATCATCTGATGTGGCAACTGATTCGACTGTTGACCGTACAGGTGAACGGGTTCCACGTGGACCAATCATAGGCTATCATGTAGCAGCCCAAATTTTTCCAATGAGGTTTGGGCACAAATTTTGAGACTGTTCAAGTTCATTTATTACAGGCCCTTTTTGGCATGCAAATTGAGGTAGATAACCCATGGGGTCCAGAAATCATAGTGACAGTATTGGATGAAAAAATAGTCATTTTTGCACAATTTTTCACCATGAATTAAATGACACAATCCATTTTTTGATATGAGCAGTGGAATTTGAGGGCTATGGCAACAACACAATTTTTCCATTAATTCTTTGGCATGAAAATCGAGGCAGAGAGCCCAGGGGGGTCCAATAGTGACAATGTCATAATTTGACGAAAGTACAATTTTTTTGCATGATTTTTCACCTCGAATTCAATGGTGTAGTCTGTTTTGTGATCCAAGCAGTGGATTATCAAGGATCGTAGTAGAAGCCCACATTTTCCATTAATGCATGACACATTTTTCGAGGTAGAGATTCACTTTTTAGAACATGTTGAGTTTATAGTCAAAGGCTGCAAAATGTCGAGACAGAGTTGTTGATGCTATGTATGCTCAGTTTGAGCCAAGGATTGAATTCTTCAGCACAAAAACCAATGTAAGTTCATGCATTTATGATTTTTCCTTATTTTTTATGTTACACAAGTTTGAAGGGGAGTTTGAAAACCATAGAGTTTCACCACTAGTACACAATTGGGTTCTTGATAAATTACCTCAATGAGCATGTTTCCTTAAAATTTGATGTAATTTCCATTTGTCTTGAAGATAGAAGTTTCCATGAAACATTGTAAAGTCTTTGTAGCCACATGATGAGAGTGAGAGGAAATTGCTTTTCCTAATCCTTGTTGGCATCGTTGTAATAATTTTGCAACCACTGTTGAGTGAGGCATATGTCTTATGCCTATACATTGTAATGGGTCTTGTAACCTATTTTTAGTGAGAGGCATTGTTTTGTTTAAGGCTTGTTTTGGGAAATCATTGTAAAATTGTCCATGAGTGTTTTATAAACTTTGACAAGTATGGTATTGTGTTGAAAACATGATTATGCATTGTCAGATACAGATTTGTATTGATGCAAGTGTCGGCATTGACATCCTCATTTTGAAGTACAAAGGTGAAGGAGAAGAAGGGTGCGGCTTTTAGAGACTTGTTATCAATATCAAGGAGTAGGAAGTGCATCGTGGAGTGCAAGACTCTTCCTAGAAGCTACTTGTGGAGATTCAAGTTTCTATCAATATTTTTGGAGGGACAAAAATGCTTTTTGTGGGGATGTATGATCCAGGAGGATCTCCACACAAGGAATTATTATTTTTCATACCATGGAGAAGATCATTAAAATATGACAAAGAGTAATTAATTCTCATGAATGAATTGTAAAAAATATTAATACTTAAAATGAGTATGAGAAACTCATGTACTAGTCACACACATTGGAAAAAAGATTAATACTTTAAGTGAGTTGGAAAATCTCACGTATTATTCATTTAATTGTAAAAATGAGAAATTAGTTGTGAGAATCCAACTCACAAATTAGTTTCCTAATTTTAAGGGGAAAAAAGAGGATTACTTAGAGGGAATGGTAATCTCACGTATTATTTGTAAAAATGGGAAATTAGTTTTATATGAGAATCCAACTCACAAATTATTTTCCTAATTTTAAGAGGAAATTAGTTTCCTAGTCTTAAGGAGGAAGTTAAGGGTCTCATGAGTTGGTTTGGAATCTTCCTCACTTTATTACAAGTAGATTCATAGTCTCAAGGAGGAAGTTAAGGGTCTTTCTCATTTTTGTCCTTGGGTAGGTACTAGATCCTAAATTTATGGATCTTGTATTTTTGTATTATGGAGCTAGGAAATATTATTTAAACCCCTTTATTGGGAGAGATGAAAATGAAGGATTTTGGAGGCCCTTTGAGACTCTTTTGGAGATAGTTCTTTAAGGAGAGAATCAAGAAATCATGCTTGTAATTTGTAATCCCCTTAATCGAGAGAGTTGAGACCCTTATTGGGAGAGAATGCGAGCCCCTAGATTGGGAGAAGCAATGAAGTGATTTCTATTCCAATGGATCTAGAGAAGTAGCCATACTGGTGAACTCCATTAACAATGATGATCTCTTGCCATGTGTTGCTATTTCATCTCACGTTTCCTTATGCATTCTTTATTTATGCAATTGTGTTTTATTAAATACATTAAGTTATGGATTATGAGATAAACAACATATTACACCAAGTTGTATTCAATTTGTATCCATGTCTCTATAAGAACTTCAATTTCACCTTTAATGGAATACATTTCAATTAAACTGATCTTAGATATGACATTATCAAGTGGCATAGAACCAAGATCAAGTTTGGTATTAGTTTCACCCCTGTTTCAGATCAAGTGGCATAAGAGCAGGATTGACAGGTATTGCAAGTGTTGAAGACAATATGGGAAAAACATCGAAGAATGCATGGATCAAATAGATCGAAGACATCAACCATACCATTCAAGTGGAGAATGTTAAGTTGAGAAGATTGCTACAAGAAGCAGAATAAGAGAATCAAATATTTTGACTTCATTTACAAGTCATAGAAGAGGCTTTAACAAAGTTGCAAAGTGATGAAGGCTCAACAAAGCCAACCCCCATCCTTGATCCAGAATTGGTAACTAAGGTAAACAATACTTCTTGAGTTTCATGTTCTTCTCATTATGACGATGACTTTGGTGCTTTTGAGAAACACACTACAAGCATTGGCTTGAAGCTAATGAATAAAATGGGGTATGGAGGAAGAGGCCTTGGAGCCAATGGCCAATGCATTGTGAATCCCGTCAAAGTGGTGGAATTACCTCGATATGTAGGACTAGGATATTTTAGAGAGAAAGTTGGGGAGTGCTCCAAAGAAGCAAAAGCAAGAGAGTCCTCAAGTGACGAATTTGTGTAGGATGAGAGAAAATCATACGATTTCGATGATCTTGATTATGAGTCATCCCCAAAGGGAGGTGAGTAGTTCGAGGAAAGAGGTAAGGCAATTTATCCTCACTAGGCCTCCACTAGAGACAACCAAGCAAGGTATAACAAGTATCATTATTCAAACTTTCCTTTTGATTATAAAGAAATTGGAAATGATCAACAAAGTTTATGGAATAGAAAACCATGTACGTTTTGTGGTATGAATAACCATGTTGTTTCCAAGTGTTGCAAAAGAATGGCCTTGTATAGGAAGGTTATGGAAACTAGAAAGAAGACAAGGTATGAAAACCCTTCTCTACATGGGAAGAAAAAAAAGGGCATTAAAACATGGATCAAGAAAAACCATTGCATCCATTGCAACAAGGGTGGACATCATGAAGCCACTTGTTGGACACTCCATCCAGAGCTGCATCCTAAGAAGGAAAAAGGAAGCCATCTACAGGAAGAAGGCCAACTATCAGAAAAGAGACAGATCGAGGGGAAGGGCCAATTCATCTTGCTGACTGAAAGGATGAATAAAATATTTGAGTTAGTTGATTGGGGCATCCTTTTTGAGTAATTGAACCATGAGGCTCCAAAACAACCCAAAAATAAAGTGTCCAAAATTAAAAAAAAATTCAACAAATCGAAGAGATCGCCATAATATTTCTGACGATTCAAATGGCTCGTCAAACAGAGTCACGGATCAAAAGATATCGTGATATGAAGTTTTCCAAAAACAGGTGAATTTGGAAAAATCCATAGAATCATGATGTCAACATGCCGACATGGAAGTACGACAGGCCACTATGTGTCGTCTAGAGGGATGATGTCAACAATTCACTAGGAAAGATAGGCAAATGATGTCAGCACACTAACATGACAGCACCGGAGACCACCACGTGGCGTACATAGAACTGACTGGGCATGACATGGAAGATGACTTCAACATGACATTTGTACAACTGAATGGGAATGATGTGTGATATGACATCTGTAGAATTGATGTGGCAGATAACTAGGTATATGACATGGAATCCATATAGATGACTGGGCCAATGATGTGGCATCCATACAATTGATGTGGTAGTTGACTAGGTTGATGATGTGGCATCCATACAACTAACTGGGTCGATGATGTTGTATCTATACAGATGAATGGGCTGATGACGTGCTATCAATATAGTTGATGTGGTAGATGATTGGGCTGATGACATGGCATTCATAAAGGATGACGTTGCAGGTCGTACATGCTGACATGGAATCCGTACAACTAATGTGACAGATGACTGGGTCGATGATGTGGCATCCATACATGCTGACATGGAAGGAATTACATGATTACATACAAGTTTGTATAGGATGACGTGGTATATGATGTCAACATTTGACGTGGTATGTGATGTCATCATGACATCATCATCCGATATGGAAGCTGACTAGGTTGCTGACTATACATGTGACCAGACACCATGCAGACCAATCATAGGCTGCCATGTGGTAGCCCAAATTTTCCCAATGAGGGATGGGCACAAATTTTGAGACTGTGAAGGTGCATTTATAACAAGTCTTGTTTGGCATGCAAATCAAGGCAGAGAGCCCAGAGGGGTCCATAAATGATAGTGATATAATTGGATGAGAAAATAGTCATTGTTGCACAATTTTTCACCACGAATTCAATGGCACAGTCCATTTTGTGATATGAGTAGTGGAATTTGAGGGCTATGGAAGAATACTACTTTTTCCATTAATTTTTTGGCACACAAATCAAGGTAGAGAGCCCAAGGGGGTCTATAAGTGATAGTGTTATAATTTGACAAAACAATCATTTTGCACAATTTTTCTCCATGAATTAAATGGCGTAGTCCATTTTGTGATCCAAGCACCTGATTTTCAGGGCTCATAGAAGAAGCCCACATTTTCCATTAATGCATGGCATATTTTTCGAGGTAGAGTTTCACTTTTCAGAACATGTTGAGTTTACAGTCAGAAGTTGCAGAATGATGAGACATAGCTTCTGATGCTATGCATGTTGAGTTTGAGCCACAAATTGATCTCTTTGGCACAAAAAATGATGTAAGTTTATGCATTTATGATTTTGCCTTATTTTTTATGTTCCATATGTTTGAAGGGGAGTTTGAAAGCCATAGAGTTTCGCCACTAGTACAAAGTTGGGTGCTTGAAAAATTACCTTAATGAACATGTTTCCTTAAAATTTGATGTAATTTCCATTTGTCTTGAATATGGAAGTTGCCATGAAACATTGTTAAGGATTTGTAGTCGCTCGATGAGAGTGAGAAGCAATTGTTTTTCTTAAGTCTTGTTGGCATCATTGTAATGATTTTGCAACCGCTGTTGAGTGAGAGGCATATGTCTTATGCCCAAACATTGTAATGGGTCTTGTAACCTCTTTTGAGTGAGAGGTATTTTTTTTTCTAAGGCCTGTTTTGGCCAATCATTGTAAACTTGTCCATGAGTGTTTTATAAAGTCTGGAAAGTATGGTATTGCGTTGAAAACATGATTATGCATTGTCAACTACATATTTGTATTGATGCAAGTTTCGGCATTGACATCCTCATTCCAAAGTTTAAAGTTGAAGGAGAATAAGGGTACGACTTTAAGAGACTCGTTATGCAGATCGAGGAGCAGGAATTGCATCGTGGAGTGTAAGACTCTTCCTAGAATCTACTTTTAGAGATTCAAGTTTCTTTCGATAATTTTGGAGGAACAAAAATTCTTTTTGTGGGGAGGTATGATCCAAGAGAATATCTACACAAGGAATTATTATTTTTCATACCATGGAGAAGATCATTAAAATATGACAAAGAATAATTAATGCTCATGAATGAATTGATTAAATTGTAAAACTAATTAACACTTAAAATGAGTATGAGAAACTCATGTATTAGTCACACACATTGGAAAAATTATTAATTCTTGAAGTGAGTTGGAAAATCTCACATATTATTCATTTAATTGTAAAAACAAGAAATTAGTTGTGAGAATCCAACTCACAAATTAGTTTCCTAATTTCAAGGGGAAAAAAAGAGGAATACTTGGAGTGAGTGGAAATCTCACATATTATTTGTAAAAATGGAAAATTTGTTTTATGTGAGAATCAAATTCACACATTATTTTCCTAATTTTAAGAGGAAATTAGTTTCCTAGTGCTAAGGAGGAAGTTAAGGGTTTGTTGTAATCTAGGAAAAAGTAGGGAGTGCTACCAGTAGAACCTTACATAGTCATCATAGAGATACATGCATACACATAGACATGTATAAATACATACACAAGTAATGAGAGCCTAAAGAACAATCCTTTTATTACATGATAAACAATACAACACAATTACATATAACCTCTCACATGAAGCTATCTGAGCCTTCATAGGATTATCTATTTATACCTCTATCAGGCAGTTGTAACTACCTAACTTCCTGGGTTGGTCGATTAACATGTACTATGACTAACTTCTACTTCTAACTACACGAGTCAACCGGAAAGTTCTAAGTCGACCGTCAGGTCTAGTCGATAGGGTCAACTAGCCCCTACAACATATCCACCCACCTCAATTCCTTGCTTGTCCCGAGCAAGTGGGGGTCATATAAAAGATTTTTTTTCATATTTTTATTACAATATTACAGTATGGAGAAGTAAAATATGAAGAGATAGAGAGAACCATGTAAGAAGAGGAAGCACAATATCTATATGATTGACCGACTTAAGGTACTATTGCCAACTATGCTACTATTCTTGGCTCTCTGCCACTGGTCGAATCAACTGCATCTCATATTCATGGTGATCCTGTGTTTTACTAAGTTGAAGCTATCCTTTTCCTATGAGTATGATGCTTCCTAGATACCATTACAAAATTTTGATTTCCTAATACTCTATTTTGGCATCACCCTTGGATTGGTTTCCCAATCACTTATTCTCGTGCTTGAGTGTTTCTTGGAAGGTTTTTTCCAATTTTTCTTTCTACATCCAATGCAAGAAACACTGACTATTTCTACCTTCACCAATGGGTTGAGGAAAACATATAGGATCCCTACACACATTTATGTGAAGTGGAAATTCCTCTTCTCACATCTGGACCAAGATGGCTTACTATTGGCACAGGGGAAAACCCAAGGTTCAATGCTTACAACAACACACCAACAAAACCTTAACTATCGTCTCTTTCAGAAACACCTGCGAAGCAGATGAAGTCTCACCAGAGGTAGAGGCAGGGGTGGTTGCAGAACTCATATGTTTGCAACCTTAGATGGGACATAGATATGTGATTGTAACACCTTAACATAGCACTTAGCAGTTATAGTTAATTAATATTCAGTCTTAGTTTACAATGCATCTAAACCCTAATAATAGATCAATGAATTATTCGCACAGATCCAATAGATTCAAGCACTAAGCATACCAACATAGATCAGATCTAGCATTCATTCATATTATTCAACACTAAGATATCACATTAGATTCTTCTAAGCATATATCAGTGCACTAAGAATTTAACCACATAAACAAGAGAACAACCATAAATAACAAAGACACCTCAACACAGGATACGTGGTTCACCCCCACCCTGGGGCTACATCCACCAACTCTTCTTCTTTATTTATTTCTGTCAATCTTCTACATGCATAGAGCTATGATATCTTACTCTGTAGAGAAAATGATATATGTGCACACTCCACTAGATCCTCCTTCCCTAAGCTACAACAAAAAGCCTCTTCACAGTCTCTTACAATCACTTGCACTTAGCCTTGCAAATCCCACACAGTATGCACACAAAATTTACTATCATCACTTGCACTTAGCACAGTACCAAAAAACTATTCTATGAATCTTTCTTACATCGCCTAAACTTCTATTTATACATTACAAAGAGGGCCTAAACATGGGTAAACCCATGGGATGAAATCCCCATACCCATTACATAAGCCCAAAACCCAAAAATCCCTAAAAAGGGGTCGAGATCCCGCGATCTCCGCTTCGACTTGTACTCCACCTTCAACATCCTGTCGAAGTCCTAAAAATAGGTCAAACATGACCAAGGATCCTCAAAACTTCGTCAAGGGCCAATAGGCCCCCAACACTCACCTGTGACTCATCCTGAGTCACTCTGGTCTGGGTAGCTCTGCTTCAAAAGCCTCGACCTTGGATTGAGCTACTTCGACTTGTTGCTGCGCCACTACCTCCTAATCGACAAACTCTTGGATTAATGATTTGTCGAAAGGTCCCTCTAAATGTTGTTCAACTGTAGTGACGACTTTCTCCAGTTCTGCTCCTCGACCTTCCATCTCTGTGAACAGTTGGAAAGTCTCATCCTGTATTGGTTGGAGCCTCTGAGTCACTTCCATGAATTTGATCTAAATGGTGTGGACCTTCTATTGAGCAGTTCTTTGTTCTTGGGATCACTTCATCCTTTCGACTACTGACAGGGGCTTCAACTGTGCCTGTACTGTTTCTGCTTACTGCTTTGCCTCCTGGATCTATGACTCCAGTGCCTTCAATTCAGGATCCTCAATGATTCGCTCATAATTCTTGGCACTTCAATCACTTAGTTGTTTACATTACTTGGTGAGGGTCTTGATTATCTCAACTGCGCTTCAAGCAGTTGCTTCTCTTTGATCTTTCACATCCTGCAGAGTGATGGGCACTGTTCATAGCTCTAAGTCTACTATTCTTTGTTGAAGATACTAGATATCTTCCGTGAGCTGCACTACTTGATGATCTGATCGGTCTTCTTCCTTTGGCTCTAATATCATCATAGAGCGAAGTTCTCTGTCAACTTCTTCTTTGACTCCAAGATGTTCTGCAAGAAACTTCACTTTTTCATGTTGGAGCTACGCTTTCTCCTCTTGAAACTTGGTTTGAAGGTCATCCTTCTCCTTTTGTTCAACCCGTCGTTGCTCTTCCATTTATTCTTGGGCTTGTTTCAGGGCCAATATGGCCTAGTATTTCTCATATTGTACTCAACGAAGGTGACCTTCAGTCACATCATCTAGTCTACGGAGTTGGGCAGGCTCATCTCCCAACTCTTATTCTTCTGATGGCAGGGGCGCAGTGGATATTGTGTGGTTGGATTGAAGGGACTATTGTATGCCTCTGAGTTCAACCTCAATACTATCATACATATCCTCCTGCTTGGATTCATGTTTCTACAAGATGTCCTATGAGGCATCTTCTATAGTTGCGATGATGAAGTCGAAGTCATCTACAGTGAGCACAGTTTGCATCTTAGTCAAGGTGGCTCTAAATTTCTTTTGGGAAGTGGGTTTCATGGGAGAAACCTTCCTTTTATTCAAGGGAATAGCCTCATCAATAGGATCCCTAGGTAGTGTTACTTCTCCCTGCTTCTTCTGATCTTCTTTTCTGTTGGTCTCTTCTTGATCTACTTCATCATCACCCCTTGGCCAGGTGATACTAAAGGAGTTTATTTTGATGCACTGCTCAAGTTTTGGACCTCTTTAGTCTTCTTCCTTTTGTTGTGTCTAGGAGTATCCTTTTATTCACGAGTGGTCTCAGGGCTACCCATTAGTTTAGGGTCAGACATTTCTGTCGCATTAACGGGGATGAGGCACTCTGTAGACTAGTCCTTGGTTATCTCTTCGAGGTCCTCCTCTGTGAGCTTCTAGTATGACTGAAGCTCTTCTTTATGCTCATATGTGCGTGTGATGATATAAATGAAGTGTCAATCTAGGTAGACTTCATGAGGGATCAGAACCGATGTAGGGTGTTTGGCATCATGCGACGAACATCTTTGATATCCCTCTTTAGTTGAAGATAGTATGCGTGGAATACTATGGTCAACTGCCACTATTTTCCCATATCACTCGAGTACGAGAGCGTGGTGAACTTCACAGCGAGCATATCAAATGACTCAATGTCGAGGAAGGTCACACCTTCTGGCATCTCCCAAGAGAAAAATGTGATGAGGATTAGGAGCCAGTGAAATTAGAACTCATAGCCTCGATCCTGAGCTTCGCGACATTATAATTCTATCTGGTTTACCAAGTACTTTTCCCAGTTCATGTGGAGTCCTTCTACACATTTTTCAGTGAGGTCAACAAAGAATCCTGTGACCTGTGTAGGTTTGTTCTTTCTTATGAGATTTATTGCGATCAACTGGCAGGCTAGGTGCAATGCGCCATTCTGGATGAAAGCTACCTTGTAGCCTCATGTTCCTTTTTCTACATTTCCATATGTTTCTTTGATCTTCTATGCCAATGCATGATCTGTAGCCTTCCTCGGGTAGAAGTTCTACGGGTCGGGTCCTTGCATGCTCAATCCAATGATCCTATGGATCAACGTCAGATTGAATGTGATGCATCAGTCTAGCCATAGGTAGCCACCATGGTAGCATGATAATAGGAGCTTAACACAGGCATTAGCCTCTCGGTTCCTTCCAAAATGTGGAATCTTCATCACATTCAAGAGAGTGGACTGCACGAGGTTCATAGTCCATGGATGGGGGATTATTTTTGAGTTCTTCCCCTTCGTCTTGGTCAAGTATTTGTAAGGAGCAAGCATACTATGGTTCTTTCGGTCTCCTAGGTTGAAGTCACTGAAATTCAACATCATGTTCTTATCCTGATGCATTCTAGCTACACGTATCCCCTTTGGGAGGTATGCAGTAACCATGGTGTAATAAAAGTCCCTCCAGACACTGTCACGACTCATCGCACCAGCCAGAGGTGGGATGTAGTTGGGTAGGATGGTTTGTATTAGCTTCACATTTGCCAAATCATCTCGGTGCTTGGTTCTCTTCTCTGCTGCCGATCGAGATGGTCCGAATCCACAAGAAGTCGATGGAGAGGCTTGCACTCCTCTCGTCGAGGAAGCTTGAATACCTGTAGACATCACTTTATCGTCCATGAGGTCGATGAGAAATTCTTAGACAATTTTCTCTACGGAGCTGAGATCGTTTGACATGCACTCTTATATCGGATAAATCAGATGGATGAATGAGTGCTCAAAGCAATAGAATCGGTGTCGATATTACTAAATATAGTGCGATAGCAATGAGTTGGATAGGATACAATTCGCAAAAGTGTTTTCGGTGAAAAATTTGACGCACTAAGTAGGAAACGGTGTAACAGATCTCTCCAATGGACAAAAGGTCTTCATCAATGTGGTTTTGTCTGTTGCGAAGTGGTCCCAACGGTCTGATGGAGAGATTTCTAGCCATAATTTCTGTTCTAACTATTTGGGGCATCGATCTAATAGTTATAATGCCTTCAACGACTATATTGCTTCACTATGGTGAAGTGCCATGTTGTGCTATTCTAATATCCCGATGAAGTTCCAGTCTTGCAAACCTTCCTTATGTGAAGTCCCTTCTGGAACATTCTGCAACTTTTCTATCTTTGCTCTCTTCTTACTGAGATTTCTATCCTTCTTCCTGGTGATCTTTGTCTCGGTATTCCTCTTTCCATTCTGATTCTTATCTCCTTTTGGCATAATAACTTCGAGCTATTGAGATTCTTTCATAGGGTTAGAGATTCTTTAATTCTTGCTTCTTCTACTCTAAGAATTCCTCTTCTTTCCATCTGGACTGATTCGTTTCAATCCAAGGTTTTCCTAGTAATGTAGCAAATGGGGCGTTGTTCTCAATAAATTTAACAATCTCAAAATCTTCCTTTGTCGAAGTTCCATGAGAACTCATAGATATTTGGGTGAGTCTTCCACATAGGGTTCTCAAATTTCCTCTAAATAATCCTATTCCTCCCAATGAAGGAATCATATCAGGCTTTCCTAAAGTTTCTCAAGTTCTTTCTGTCATGATATTTACCTATGTTTCTTCATCCAGGACACAGTCAATGTCGAAGTCTCATATTCTTGCTTCTATGCATTCTTTTTCTTTGAAGATATATGATAAGTTGATATTTCTGTGATAATTTAGGGTTTCTTTCATTTGTAGCAATACATTCTCTGATTATTTCTAGGGTTCTTCCATGGTCTCAGTTTCTTGACCTTCCTCAGGGTTTTCTTGTCTCATATTCATTCTGTCAAGCTTAACAATCATTCTAGGGCAATCTAAAACTTCATGATCCATAGCTTTACAACAAATACAACTAGGTATTCTACTGGGGCATTCCTTAGCAAGATGTCCCGGTCTTCTGCAACTGTAACAAAGAGTTAATCCTCTCTTTCTTTGAAATGATCCTCAGCCTTTCCTGTAATACACACTAGGATCATAGTAGCTAGCCTGGAAAAATTTCTTTCTAGGATCCTGCATCCATTTGTTAGTCCAAACATTCTTTATATGCATAGGAATAACATATATTTCACTATTTTCGTTGGATCTACTCATATCAAACCTTATTTCATCTAGTTGTGCTCTAATTTTCAACCTAGGACAAAATTTATCAAACGTACCTAGATCCATACTTTTGAAACAAAAATTTCCACTTATCTTACCTTTTCAATCAAAACTTTTCACTGTTCTTACCTTTATCAGAGCACAAAGCTTTAATATCTTACCTCTTTAACCAAAAATTCTTACTTGACTTTTATCAGAGCACAAATATTTCATGTCTTAGCTCTTTTATTTAGATCTGACTTTTCTTCTTGGCACAAAGCTTCATAGGTCAATTAGAATACTACGCACTAGGGCAATAGATCTACGCACAGATCTTTCTCTTTTCTGTAGTTCCCAACAATCATAGTTTTAGGTCCCGACAACGGAACCAGTTGTTGGCACAGGGGCAGACCCAGTGTTCAGTTATTACAACAATGCACCAACAAAACCCTAACTACCGACCCTTTTGACAACACCTATGAAGAATATGAAGTCTCAACCGAGGTAGAGGCAGGGGTGGTTGTAGGACTCAGATGTCTGCAACCTTAGTTGGGACACAGATAAACCCTAATAATAGATCAATGCAATATTCACACAGATCCAATAGATTCAAGCACTACGCATACCAACATAGATCAGATCTATCATTCATTCATATTATTTAGCACTAAGCTATCACATTAGATTCTTCTAAACATATATCAGTGCACTAAGCATTTAACCACATAAACAAGAGAACATCCATAAAACACAAAGAAACCTCAATGCATGATATGCATGGTTCACCCCCACCCTGAGGCTACGTACTTCAAATATTCTTATTTATTTCTTTCTGTCAATCTTCTACATGCACAAAGAAATGATATATTACCCTATAGGGATTAGTCCAAAATTGTAGTGGAATGATGGCTTCTTGGCCATAGACTAGATTGAACAGAGTCTGTCCGGTCGATCTTTTGAATGATGATATATATGCCGAGAGGATTGCAGGAATCTTATCATCCCAGTCATATTTATTTGTGCCACAAATATTTTTAAGTCCCTTGTGTAATATTTTATTAAAGGATTCGACTGCCTTGTTTTCCTGTGGGTGATAGGATGTCGTTTTTCTATGGTCGATTATGTTTTTTTCCAATAGAAATTTAATTTTTTAATTTACAAAGTGAGTTCCCTGGTTGTTGATTAATGCTATAGGACAAAAACATCTTGTGATTATGTTCTCGTAGATGAATTTAGCTGCTAACTCTTTGGTACAGGATTCGACTGGCTCAACTTCTTCCCACTTAGTCACATACTCGACCACAATAATGATGTACTTGGCACCACTTCTTATTTCCCTCTGTGGAAATGGCCTGACAAAGTTGATAATCCATATTTTGAAAGATCGATTAGGGTTTATTAAATCTAGTGGAATTTAGTTTTTACACAAGGGTTGTCCAAGCCTTTGAAAACTGTCACAAATTTTAACTTTATCCCGACAGTATTTATGCCAATTCGACCACCATAGGCCTACTTCTAGTACCTTCTTGGCTGTTGTGTCGGCTTGAAAATGTCCTCTGGATGCTCCTGCATGGGATTCATTGATGATATCCTCCCATTAATTTTTTGGCACACATCTTCTTAAAACATCGTCCATTCCCATTTTATACAAGTATCCGTTAATGATTGTGAGAAATGCATCTTTCATGGCTAGAGTTTTCTTGTTGTTTTTTGGGAGGTCCTCTTGGGCCTTTCCTTCTTCTAAGAAATTGGTAATATATTCTAAATATTTAGGTACGACTTCGACTCTGAATAAGTGTGTGTCTGGTAGGTCATCATCGATGCTTGTCGTATATTCTCCTATTTCTATTCGTGAAAGGTGACCAGGTCAGACATTCTTTTTCCCTGGTTGAATGATTACGCCAAATTCAAATTCTTGAAATAATAGTAACCACAGACAAATATTTCCTTGATGAATTTGATTATCGACCAAGTATTTCAATTCTTGATGGTTTGTAAAAAATGTAAATGGGTTTGCCAATAAATAGTGATGAAACTTTTGTAGAGTGAAAATCATTAATAAGGATTCCCTTTCCGTAGTCGAATCGTTTCTTTCTACTTTATTCACTTTCTGACTTGCATATGAATTTGGGTGTTCCATTGTGTCATCGTATGGTTTAGCTAAAACTGACCTGACAGATACATTGGACACATCGACATGGACATGAAATTTTCTCGACCAGTCTAGAAATTTGAGAATGGGTGCTTTGACCAGCTTCTTCTTTAAAAAATTGAAGGATTCTTGGAAATCTTGGATCCATTTGAATTCGACATATTTTCGTAGAAGCTCATCCATTGGGAAGGTGATGTCTGAGTAGTGGCGTATAAACTTCCTATAATAGCCACTATGACCGAGTAGAATTTTGATCTATTTTTGATTTATGGGTGGTTTTAGATCAAGGATAATATTTGTCTTAGCCATGTCGACCTTTACCCCATCTTTACATACCACATGTCCTACCAATATTCCAATAGTTGTGGCAAATATGCATTTTTTGACGTTTAGTGATAGTTGAATATGTATGCAATGTTATAGCATAAGTTGAAGCCATTGTATTTGATTTATGAATAGAATATAGATTGTACAATTGTCGAAGTATACAACCATGGTTTTGTATATATACTCTTGGAATTCTTTGACCACTATTCTTGAAAAACAAACTGGCTCATTCTTCAGTCCAAATGGCATGACTCTGTAGGAAAAATATCCAAATTCTGACACAAATGTTTTTTTTTCCCGATCTTCTTTTATTATTGGCAATTGGTTATATCCTGCAAATCCGTGTGTAAATGAATACTGTTCATGAATAATGACTTTTTTTATGAATTCATTATCAAAAGGGGTGGGGAATGGATCTGTCACAATCTATTTTTTTTATTCCCTAGAGATCGACGCAAATTCTTAATTTCTTTGGATCATGCTTCTTTGGTTGTACCACCATGGGACTTTCCCATTCTTCCTTGTTGATAGGGTAAATAATGAATGCTTGTAGCATTCCTTTGGTCTCTTTTTGAATGATTGGTTTGTACTTATGCACTAACTTGTATGGTCATTTTTTAATTGTCTTTTCTCCTGGGATCAATTCAATATTCATTTCACTCATTTCCTCTACAAGTCCTTTTAGATCCTTGTAGTCGTGTGAAAAACATCTTGATACTCTTTTAGTAGACTGACTATGTCGTCTTTTTTCTTTTCAAACCAATAGTCACCTATTCATATCATTTTTGTTTGACCATCGTTTGATATGTCAAACTACTTCATTTTTATTTCTACGTCCATCGATTCTGGTGGTTTTGCTTTGTTGAGGTGGCATTCTCCTTCTTTAATTTTTGTAAAGATTTTTGGGAAGTCGGGTTGTTCCTGGTCTTCTTTGTGTTCCGTGGCTATACTTAATACTAAATTCACATGATTCTAGAATGTTGGATGTTGTTTCTTCCACTAGAAGGTTTTTCATGGCCAGTTTATATCCTCCATGTTGATAATCTGTGCAGTCGAGATTTCTTTGTTTTCTACCAACACAGAATTCCAAGTCGATGTCGATCCTCCATCGACCGACATATTTTTTATTTATTTATGTATATTTTGTGAAGGACTTTTGAGAAATATTTTTATTTGACATCCTACATCTTTCAAGTGTTCCTCTACTGGATTAAATTTTAAGTCTTGCACAAAATTTCCTTTGGTTTCACCCCAGTTGAAGTATGGCCACATGCTTCTTCAATATTATACCATTTGCTTGATATCTCATATAATGTACTTGGAAACATATGGGACCATACTCTTTCATCCTTATATCCTACTCTTCACCATTCTCTTCTACAATGTTGAATATGTTTTACTAGATCGTAGCCAATTTTGAATGTGGGAATATGTGTATCTTTGTATAATTTCTTGTCGCCAAAAATTTCAACGAAGTATGTTGACACAATCATACATGTTTTTAATCGAGGTAAACATGTTTCCCACAATATTGCATCCTGTCCTGTGAAATTTTCCATAAGACTCTGTGTCCTTCCTTTCTCTCCTATGGATTTTTCTACCTCTTCAACATGGGTCGAAGGGGTATGTCGTTCATTGTATCACAAGGGTTTTCTTATCTGATTGTTGGTTGTAATAAGAGTGGGAATTTCTTGGGTTATTTTTCTTATACTTTTGGTACAACCTGGATTGAGTAGCACATATTAATATGTTTCTTTGGAATAATTTCGATAGATCAACAATCTTTCGTATGTGCTTCATAATTTTCTATTTTCCCTTTGTATAAGGTGGATTCAGAATTATGTCCGACTAACATGGGAGATTCTCTCAAAATTTCTCCTTCTGTGGTTGATTCTATATAATATTTTTTTTCATTATTTATCTAATATAGACATCTAGCTTCTTTATCTTCATCCCATGACTCCATCCATGATTTTCCTTCCTTTGGATCTATGGGAATAATTATTTTTCTCCCACTTTCTTTCAATTTAATTCTATCTCTTTCAAGGGAGATAGTTTCTTTCATTCATCAACCTCATGGCCGATCAACAAGAGTTTCATACGCTGACATTCATTCAACAAGCTTAATCACCTCAAAATAGACCAAAGTCAATATTCCCATAATTTGTGTGTCAACATTTCTCAATATTTTGATTGGTTATTTTAATACCTAAACGTCTAACTTAAGATAATTCTTCATGGATGCTAGGTTGGGTTGGCCCATTCATACCCATGTTTCCCATGGTAAAATATTTACTTGCGAACCAAAATCAATGACCACCTGATTGACCATCATTCTCTCAATCTCCAAGTCAACTCGTGGATCGTAATATTTGCTGTTATAAGAGAGATGATTTTCATCCTTGGTCGGTTTCTGAACACCTTTGTATTCTCGCAGTATGTTGAGTAGGCCCAATAGCCTACCTATCGAATATTTTTCTTAGAGTAGTTGCAAAAATTCCTGGATGGTGTCTTCATTTCGACTTCTTGGATTTTGTTGATATTTTGTGGAATTCCTGAAGAATTTAAGAGATTCTCTCATTATTTGCTCTTCTTTATCTTGGTTTGGGAATTTGTTATCCTTATTTATTTGGTAATTTTGTGGGGGATTATGGATGTCACATCCTGCACCCAATCTTGTAACAAGATGTAAATTTTTGGAGTTCCTCACCTCTTCTTTGGATACTGCATTTAGTAGATTCACAATTTTTCTGGGTATAATATTTTCGAGTACTATCAGGAAGTCTTCTAAAGAATGATCTATGTTGAAAAACTTCATATCAATTCTGTCTTTTATAGGACAGTCTGCACTGTTGTGATCATTTTCCCATCAACTAAAAAAAAATGGTCATCCATGACCTTGATCTCGACCACCAAATCCACGTTGGCCTCCTCGACCTCGATCATGACCATTGTAGTAATCATCTCTTCGACCATAATTTTTTTTTTGGTAGGTGGTTTTTATGTAGTATACTGTTCATATATTTTTCTGATTTCTAGTGTTTAGATGGCATTATGAAATTTGGTGATCGGAAGCTTAAAAAATGTGGCACCACTTCGTGTTTTTTAGATTGTGTGGACAATATTGTATACTGTGACTAGTTAGGAATTCACATATATTACAATATTTTTGGGCTTGTACTCGGTGGAAGTTTTCTATTTGTGTGCACTTATTTAGTGGACAATGATCCTTTGTGTGTCCATCCCCAGTGCATGTGGTGCACCATATTTCATTCCTTCGTATAGATATATTTTTGATAGTTTGTTGCAAGTGTTCTATTTTTCCTCATGTATCTCTATCATTGAGGAAGTCGATGGTCTATCATCATCCGAATCGACTCATTGTGCCTTATTTAGTGCATCTTCACAATAGGTTATCTCGTATAAGTGTAGCAAAGATCATATTCTTGCCAATAGCCTAACTACATACCACTGAAATAGTAGGTTATGATCGATCGTTGTTGGGATTTGACTTAGGATATATTTGAATATCTTGTCATATTATCTTACCAAATCACCTGGTCTTTGCTTGATTTCTTTTAACTTTTGATCTGCCAAATGTGTGATGTCCTGTATTTTAAGGAATGCTAAAAAACTATTATTTTTTTCTTCCTTTGAACGAGTTTGGTTTTCGGTTTAGTTCATGAACCATGTTAAGGCATGGTGGCACAGTGCAGCTCCGAATTGATCCATTTTCTTATCCTCGTCTGTAATATCTGTCGCATCCCAAAAAATTTCACATACAAACTAATGGAGTTTTGGGTCCTCCTCTCCTTCGTAAATGGCGATGTGGTTGAATCCCATTTTGATTTTCTTGGTTGGAACACTCAGTTTTCTTGGTATTTGAGTTACTACTGTTTTCAATTTAACTGTTGAATCTTCTAGCCGGTTTATGTCTACGCCTGACAATGGATGATACTCAAGGAATAGTTGTTTCCTCTTGAGTACAAAATACACATCCTCAGTTTTGGAACTTTGATCTTTGTATTTGACTAACCGTTGTTCCAAAGGTTGTGCCGCTTCTAGACTATAGTTAATTTCTTATCTCAGGATTAGATGTGGCATGGGGGTTGAGTCAGTGAGGTCCTTGATTTGGATAATCTTATTGTTGACTTCATTTCGTTTAGGCTCAACAATCAATGCATCTCGTAGGTTTCCTAGGTTGTCTATTATGTACCATAATCTTGCAGACTGGTCATCGATCTGCGACCTTTGTTGGAGAAATTATATTATCTGTGGAATGGTTTTTGGTTTTGGAGATGTACGTAAAGCTGGTCAATATTCTTTGTAATCCATAATTTTTCAGTTCGTCGACTGGTTGATAGATGTTTAACTCTGTGTCGCCATGTCTATCAGTTTTCACCATGGCTACTGCTATTTCTAAATCTAGTCGATCTCTATCTGAATCAGACTACTCACGCGCTCTAATAGGATGACCCTCTCTAGACATATTTCTATTCTAATTTTTTTGTTCCACTGGTTATGAAGTTCTTCACTTTTCTGTTGTCTTTTATCCCTTTCTATTTTCTGGATATCCATGGATTTATTATGGGCTTGCTACCCTCTTGACGACATTTAGGATTGGGAAACACTACTTCTTATTTTTATGGAATCTCAAAATCTAGAACGACTACCCATTTCTTCCTTTACTTACTCTAATTTGGGAGTGTTGGCCATATTTATTTCTTCAAGAAGTAATCCTAGGCTTCTCTTGTATATTTTCACTTTGCGTCAAGAAATACTTCCCACTTTTCGTCTCTTTCTTGGAAGTTTCTATTTGGTAACAATGTGCCTAATATTGGTTGGTATTTAATGATATCGCTGAATCCCTTGTTGAGAATGAATTTATGAAGAAGTGTTGGAACTGTGAAGAAAAATCCATCATGTAATTCAATGTAGAATTTCTCTTTTATTTTGTCTAGGGACGTCCAATCTTCAATGGCTTGTTCTCAAATATAATCTCCAATAATTCTCTTGAGCCAGTAGTGCATGTTTGTTCTTTCTCCATTCATCAACTTCAGACATAACTTCTCCTCGGGTTTCAATTTATGCATCACCTGATCTATTAATGTATTGAAAAAATTCTTCTAGGATAGATTCAAGATATCTTTCATGTGTCTCTAAAAAGAACCATGACTTTGCTTCGACTAGTGAGAGTTTATTCCTTCTTATGTAGTTCTCAAATTTTTGCTCCCACCACTCACATATGTCTTGTTGAGTTATCATTTATGTACACTTGTACATGCCCAAGTTTAGTACTACAAACAACAAAACTGTTGGTCACTATAATTGCTTAATTGATTTTAAACAACCAAGTGAAACATAAATTATCAACCCAGGGAAGTCTTTTTATTTCAAAGATAACCACACACTATATATGCTCAATTCCAAAAGAAAATTACAGTTGTAGTAAAAGAAACTATACTAATCATACTTGCTGAAGTTCTGAATTAAATCACAGGAAAGCAACTTCCCTATTGCAGAATTTAAAGATTAATCTAAGAATCCTGGATTACATTAAAACAATACTTGCAACAGAAAAGAACACTACTCTGCAATCAGAGGATAGGACCCTTGCTCTCAAACAGAGACTTCAGTGCTGAAACTCCTTCATGAAAACAGTAATGCAGAAAAAGATAACTCTATCTAGTAGAGAAGAAGACCAATTAGTCCCTTCCTTTCTAAGCAGGAACCTTAAGCCTTATTCCTATTAGCATACTTGTGGAATAAACATTACAGAGAGAAGGATGATCTGATCCCTTCCTGTCTGAGCAGGGACCCTTAACCTAGTCTCTGGCTAACAATATTGCAGCAGTAAAGGAAATCTACAGAGGAAAGGATGTTTTGATTCCTTCCTGTCTGAGCAGGAACCCTTAACCCAATCTCTGGCTAGCACACTTGCAGCAGTAAGGGAAATCTACAGAGGAAAGGATGTTTTGATTCCTTCATATCTGAGAAGGAACCCTTAACCCAATCTCTGTCTAGCACACTTGCAGCAGTAAATGAAATCTACAGAGGAAAGGATGTTTTGATTCCTTCCTGTCTGAGTAGGAACCCTTAACCCAATCTCTGGCTAGCACACTTGCAGCAGTAAAGGAAATATACAGAGGAAAGGATGTTTTGATTCCTTCCTTTCTAAGCAGGAACCCTTAACCCAATCTCTGGCTAACCTCTCAAAATCATCACACAAGATTGCTGATAAACAGAATTACGAAATTCATTCAATAACCTAAGATAGAGTCAGTAGTGTTTCAGCAAAGAAGAATTCATTAAAAACAGTGTTTCAACATATGAAAATTAAACATACATAAACAGAGAACACACTCTACAACTAACGGGTGAATCTTGTGAAGAAGGTGGGCCCTCCCTTCTCACAAGATTCCCCTGGAACGGGAAAGCTAGACGAAGATAATCAAAGCAGTCTTGTATTCATCTATCAAAATATGTTGTTACAGTTTGAAAATGAAATACACGTCCCTCTCTTTCTCAAGTCTTTCAATACATAAAACTTGGATGCTCGACTGAAGAATTCCCCTTATTTAAAGAGGGAATCTCCTCGATGCAATATATCTAAAAATTACAATGTATATTTTAGTCGGATCTTCTTTCTAAACTAGAGCAAGATGTCCCGGTCTTCACACAACAGAAATGCTATTACAGGATCTGGATGAGGTATTGCTGTTACAACTGGAGTAACAACTTCTTCTCATAGTTGCCGATGTTGTTTCAGCATCGCAATTCGCAGGCTATTTCAGCCACGTGAATTGCGCTCTTGACTATGTCGGCTTTGACCGCTAACTGTAACAGCTTCCTTGTGTTTTAGCAGTCTTGGTTCTGGCGGTCTCCTCTATGTTTCAACATCTGCAGCTCTAAACTTTGTAGCAGCTCTGTGTCTCAGCCTCTGCGACTCCGGACTGTATGACAGTTCTTTGTTGCAACATCAGGGGCCTCGGACTGTGTTTCAGCAACAGGGACCTTGGACTGTGTTTCAGCAACAGGGACCTCGGTCTGTGTAACAGCTCCGTGTTTCAGCATCTGCGACCTGGACTGTGTTTCAACAGCAGGGACTTCAGACTGTGTAACAACTCCGTGTTTCAGCATCTGTGTCCTGGACTGTGTTTCAGCAACAGGCTTTGAATGCTAGTCTGCAGTCTAATCAATGGTTAAGTACAAAAGTGATGTAAAATATTATGCAAAATAGATTAAGCATATAGTAATGAGAAAGGACGTTGTATACCTTGGAATGATCAGATGAAGTGATATTATGAGTCTAAATACAGGTGATCAAGGGTATAATAATGGCAAAAAGTATGGGAAAAAAGGTACATTGTGTGGTCCTAACATCCCCCCCAGCTCAAGGTGTTGCATGTCCTCAGGAAACTCACTCTAAATCAGATTCTTGATACCGGCTCTGATCATGTAAATTACTCAAGCAGTAGCTCTTGGAGGTGCTGTCTGTTGGCGTTCTGAACCCATGGACCTACTGCAGTATTTGCCATGCTGTTGTCTCTGCCTTCTGAGGCAACTTATAACTGACTTGATATGTTTCTATGAGCAACCAGAGGATGGGAAAGTAAAACTTGTACCCTATCCAGTTTTCAGCACAATGTCTAACACACTGGATGTAGTTGGGTACCCTGAAAATTTCTGCTTCTAAGTTGGCAGGACCAAAAGGATTATGCTATTGCCTCTTTTCTATGGATTGCTTCCAAAACAAGTTATTGGCCTGTAGGGCAGGAATCTCTATGGCACTAATGCTGTGCTGACACTCTTGGAGCACTACTGACTGTAGTTGTTGAACATGCTTAGTCACTCCTAGTTTCTTTAAGACCTCATAATATTCTGAAATGAATCTGGCTACCCTCTGTGGTTCTGGTCTAATCCAGAGGAGTTTATTGTCCTCATTGTGCTTGGTAGCCAAAAATTCATTCTGCCACAAAATTTGATTATAAAGAAAAGAAGTGAATGCTCGAAGTTGAACATCTCCAACAAGAGGATTTATATTGAGCAGCCTGTTTTCGGGAATAGCCTCATTATGGAAGTATGCTTCACATAAGAGGTGTTGATCCCTGGTAGAGGCTGCGAGAAAAGTCTTGACAAAATCTGTTCGTTGTATTACTTCATGATATTTACCTTCTATAATTGATTTCATCTGGAACCATGTGAGTCTCTCCATGAGAAATAAAGAATAGTTACAAGATGGTTTCCTTGTGGCCATTAGTGTCTGCATCAAATCAAAGATCAAGACCAATCTACCTTTTAAATCTTTGTTCTTCTTCTTGAGTTCACAAGCTTTCTGGCGTGTCTGGTCCAATGCTTCCCAATTTGAGAAGGTGTGATTTATCCAGGTTTACCTGTGCACTTGCAGATGTTTGGACTGCGTTTCATCATACTGCTTCTTCCACTTTTGTATCTCTGCATGCTCATCCCACAACTGAGTTTGTGTCTCAGCGTTGGAAGTAGTGGGATTAGGCAGGGTTTGAGTAGACTGTTCCTTGGAAGTGGAGAGATTGATTTGAGTGGGAGGTGTAGATTCCCCCATGGACACTGTTTGCACTGCCTTGTTGACAACAGTAGGGAGTTCTTTCTTGATCCTGGAAGGGCCTGCTGGTTCTTGTGTTACAGCAGGTTCAGTCTTAAGTTTGCTAGGGCCTGCTGGTTCTTGTGTTGCAGCAGGTTCAGTTTTGAGCTTGGTGGAACCTGCTAGTTCTTGTGATGCAACAGGTTCAGTCTTGACTTCAAAAGGGGAAGGAGTAGGTGCTGCTCCTAGTACTGGAACTTGAACCACCTTATACCCTGCCTGATAATAAATATCTCCGCATTGGCAGCACATATATTCCTTGCATATTCTTTCTGTAGTTTGTTCTGCCAGGGTTGCTATACGGCTTGAGGTGTATGAATTGAGTTCCATTTCGTATGCTTCCTTGGCTCTGGCCAGTTCCAGATTACATGCTTCCAGTTATGATTTTAAAAATTCGTTCTCCTGCAAGACAGATGCCAGTGTTGCTTCTGGTTGTTGGGAAGGAGCAACTAGAATGTTGTCTTCTTCTTTTGTTTCAGCTTCTTGGTGAAGAAATAGTAGAGTTTTAGCACCTTCAACTTCTAATTCTTGTATGTCAATTTCAATAGCAGTGGGTGGTTCTTGTGTTTCAGCCACTGAATGGGTGGCTGGTTTTTCAGCCATCTTGCTTGATGAGGGTGGTGTTGCAGCATCCTGGGCCTGTGATTCCCGTAATTCAATTTCAACATCAGTGACTGGTTCTTGTGTTTCAGGCACTGGATGGGTAGCTGGTTGTGTTTCAACTACTTTATTGGAAACAAATGATGTCTGGGCGCCTGATTCCTGTAACTCAACTTCAAAGTCAGCGGCTGGTTCTTGTGTTTCAGCCGTAGCTATTTCTTGTGTTTCATCTATGGCTGGTTCTTGTGTTTCAGCCACTGAGTGGGTAGCTGGTTCTTGTGTTTCAGCTACCCTGTGTGAGATAGATGGTGTTACAGTATCCGGGGTGTCTGGTTCTTGTGTTACAACGCCCTTGGTTGGAATAGGCACAGATCCCGGGATTGGGGAGGTTAAAGATGTACGAGGTATTAGTCGAATTGGTGGGGGATCTAGGGTAGTGGTCATCCAGGGTGGCCTCATTGAGGTTCTTGTTCACTTTTTGCGCAAGAAGGGTGGAAAGGGGGCAATCTGTTTTTTTTTCGTGGAGGTCTTTCTTCAATGATGGGGCAGGAGGGATTATCTAGTTCAGAGTCATCGCTTAGAATGTGAAGGACAAGAGTGGAAGACTCTGGTGCGGTATGCAGCTGTTCTGATATGGTAGGGGGACTGGTTGGTTGTGTGGGCGGGCTATGGGGTATGTCGGGAAGGTTTGAGGGGTTTTGCGATTGCTGCTCCTCAAGAATTTCAGGGACTTCGGCAGCTGGTTCAGGGTTTATGGGTGGATTGTTTAATGGATAGTTTTGTTGTTCAAAACACCTGTTGATGAGTAATTGAACAAGACGGTGGTGGGTAAGTGACTGGGTTGGATTTTTTTCCTTTCGACAGTAATGTGCCATATTCTTTAAATAGCCCAGCAAATAATAGGGAAGATTGACCCGTCTGTTATGCCTTAAATGAGAAAGAAAAAGGAA
>JZKD02S0036718.1:148659-191416 GCA_000966675.3 Picea glauca | reverse complement strand
GTTGTATGTTGATGACATGTTGTTGGTAGGAAATAACATGGATGTTATCAAGGAGGTGAAATCGAAGCTATCCTCCAAATTTGACATGAAGGATCTCGGTGTTGCTAACTTCATTATGGGAATGGAGATTAAAAGAGATCGTGCAAACAAGAAACTCTAGTTGAATCAAATAAAACATGTTGAAACGATATTGCAGAGGTTTAATATGCATGGTAGTAAACCAGTCAAGGTTCCTATTCCTATAGGTGTAAATTTATCTGTAGATCAGTGTCCCAAGACACAGGAAGAAGAAGAGGACATGTCCCATGTTCCATATGTTAGTGCAGTTGGTAGTTTGATGTATGCAATGGTTTTTACTAGACCAGACAGTGCACATGGAGTGGGAGTTTTGAGCAGGTATATGTCAAAACTAGGGAAGGAGCATTGGACAACAATAAAGAGGGTCTTCAAGTATCTTCGTGGCACCACCATTTATGGATTGTGCTACGAAGGAAGACCGGGATTGGACAGAGTGGTGGAAATACACGGCTTTGTTGATGCAGACTGGGCTGGAGATTTGGATAGCAGAATATCTACACGTGGGTATGTGTTTAACCTATTTGGAGGAGCAATCAATTAGATGAGAAAAAGATAGGCTGTAGTGGCACTCTCAACTATAGAAGATGAATACATGGAAACCACTCATGCAAGCAAGGAAGCAGTATGGTTACAAAGATTGTGTTCAGGTATTGGGTTGGTACAACAAGCAGTGAGATTAGACTGTGACAGTCAGAGTGCAATATTCTTGGCAAAGAACCCAGCTTATCATTCGTAGACAAAGCATATTTATGTTCAGTATCACTTTGTGAGAGACATGGTTGAGGAAAAGAAGGTGTTGCTGGAAAAGGTTGACACTTTGAAGAATGTTGCAGATTCATTAACAAAATCTATGAACACAGAAAATTTCTCCTGGTGTAGAGTAACAATGGGCATTGCTACCCTATATTGTTGACTATATAATCCCCTGGACCCCTGGATGCAAAGAAAACAACAAGTGGGAGAATGTTGGGTATATGTTATATTCTTTGCATGTGTGCGTGTATGGAGAATGGTGAAATTCGATATAATGAAAATAAGAAAGGTTTTCCTGGTATAAAATCTCTGTGTACTCTGTGTATGAGCCATTTATTAATTTCTATATTGCTTAAGAATCTATATGCATTTCTTTACTTCGCAGTTTTAAAACTTACACCAATCCCCCAACTCTCCTGCTCATTCCCCTATGGACATTTTACACCCAAATACCATGGGTACTCCTCAGTACTTCAATATTTGGTTTATTTCGAGAGAACCATCACCATATCCTTGTGTTGTTCTCCCTACTTCTTCATCACCAAGGGGAAACCACACAACAACAGTCACCGATATCACTCTTCATGACCCCTTGTATTCCCGTCACTTCCACTGTGACGAGGAAATACTTGAAGAGTTAAACAACCTTGACTACCCATGGGATGCACTACACCACCGCACACTCTTCTTTCCACAGGACGCCTCCACACCTCCTAACAATCACCCCATCTACACGGTCAAAACCAAAGATTTTATCCCATCAGGGCCTATCAACTGGTTCAAGAACCCCATTCCTTCCCTGATGCTTTTGAAGAAGGCAGCATGGCCAACATTTCCCCGACCATTAAAATCGACATTTCCATAAAAAATGACACCGTCGAGGAAATCACCATTGGAGCTACTTGCACTCCTCAAGAAATCACCACCTATAAAGTCCTCTTCCAGGAATATCAAGATATTTTTGCCTAGTCATACATGGAAATGCGTAGCCTCGATCCCTTTATCATCGAACATTGAATTGACACCTGCCCCAACATTACACCAGTTCGTAAAAAAAAATGACCGCTACACCCATCCAAAGCAACGGCCATCAAAGCCGAAATTTACAAATTATGCACTGCTGGGTTCATTTACCCCATCGCCTATACATGATGGATTTCCAACCCTGTACCCATTAACAAAAAACAAGGCACTATCTGCGTCTACATGAACTTTCGTGATCTTAATCACGCATGTCCCAAAGACAACTTTCCAACACCTTTCATCGATCAAATCATTGACGACTGTGCAGGCCACGAGTATCTATCCTTCATGGACGGTTTCTCTAATTACAATCAAATTCAAATTCACCCAGATGATCAGTATAAAACAACATTCACTACCCCTTGGGGTACTTCATATCGTTTCATGTCTTTTGGCTTAAAGAATGCTAGCGCAACTTTCCAATGGGCTATGACATATATCTTTCACGATCTGGCTCATATCATCCTCACATACTTGGACGATCTCACAGCTCGATCCAAGAAACACACCCAACATCTTGATGATTTATGAATCATCTTCCAACGGTGTCATCAGTACAACATCCGCTTGAATCATCTCAAGTGCGTTTTCTACGTCACCGCGGGGCACCTCCTCAGATTCATCGTTTCTCAAAGAAGTATTACCATGGACCCCCTCAAAGTCCAAGCTATCACCGAAATTCCACCTCCCTGGAATTTATGTCAACTTCAGAGCCTACAAGGCAAGGCTAACTTTCTATGGCAATTTGTCCCAAGCTACGCCATTCACGCCCATGGTTTCCTTTGATTACTACGTCACGACATCCCATTTCACTAGGATGACCATGCCCAACAATCATTTGACGATCTTAAACTGACACTCTCCAACGCCCCTTTAATTAGTGCACCTGACTACAATCGCGACTATATCCTCTACGTATCAGCATCAACTATGTCATTAGCAAGAGTTCTCATCCAGCTAGGTGATGACAATCATGAGAATGTCATTTACTATGTTAGTAAAAACCTCTCAGGGCCACCCCTGAAGTATAAACATGAAGAGAAACTAGCTCATGCAGTCATCCTTGCAGTCCAGAAACTACGTCACTACATTCTACTTCGCACAACTAAGGTTGTCACAGATTCCAACCCTATGTAATACTTGCTCATTCGTCGAAAAATTAACGACAAATTTACTCAATGGATTGTTATCCTTCAGGAGTACGATTTGGAATTCTCAACACTTAAGAGCAAGAAGGCCCTCATTCTCGCCAAACTTGTCACGAACCTCCCCTCTGACACCACCAGTGCCCCCATCAATACCGACTTTCCCGACGAACACCTCTTTTACATCACTTCGAATGATCCTTGGTATGATGAGCTCCTCATCTACCTCTAAACTCAAAAGTTCAGTAACCACCTTTCATGAGATGATCATCGTCGTATTCGCCATCAGGGCCCCTGCTACCTCCTCATCGGAGACATCCTATACCGGCGAGGAGTTGACACCATTCTTCGTCGATGCTTGACCATTTTCTAGGTCGATAGAGTCTTGAACGACTGTCACAACGATGCATGTGGGGGACATCTTTTGAGAATATCCACTGCTCAGAAGATTATCCGAGCAGGTTACTTTTGGCCTACCTTGTTTCATGATTGCATTCACGCCGTGAAACGATGTGAGCGATGTCAGCTTTATGCCAACAAAGCCCGAGCACCACCCCCTCTTCTTCATCCAGTCATCACTACCGACCCTTTCTATAAATGGGGCATCAACTTCATGACTTGTAATCCCCCCTCCAAAAATGGTCACAAATACATTGTTGTCGTAGTTGATTGCTTCACCAAATGGGAAGAAGCTATGCCCACCTTCAACAACACCGCTGACACTGCAACACATTTTTTCTTTAACCACGTCATATCTCACTTTGGAGTACCACTCCAACTTGTTTCCGATCATGGAAAACACTTCGAGAATGAGATTTTTGTCGAACTCTCATCTCGGTTAGGATTCTCTCATGAGTTTGCCTCACCATATTACCCTCAGTCTAACGGATAGGTCAAAGCAGTTAACAAGGTCCTCAAGACCATGTTGCAGTGCACGGTTAATAAACATAAGACCAATTGGCATCATATGTTATTTTCTGCACTATGGGCTTACCGTACGACTGTGAAAACAACTACTGGTTTCACACCATTTCATCTAGTCCACGGGGTTGAGGCCAGTCTTCCCATCGAGTGTGAAATTCCCACCCTACACACCGCAATTGAGCTATTACCTGACACTGCTCCAATGGAGCAGTGCTTGCTAAACTTAGAGTCTCTGGATGAAGATCGTCGATCTTCATTACAGAACAATGAGGCAGCTAAAAAATGATCAAAGGCTACCTTTGATCGACATGTCAACCTTCGCTCATTTCACGAAGGTGACCTCATCCTAGCTTACAATATCACTCATGATACCTTTGGCCATGGAAAATTCGAGTCACTATGGCATGGCCTGTACATTATCGAACATTGCCTCACCAAAGGCACATACATACTGGCCTCTCCCGAAGGCTTGTCTCTCAAAGAACCCATCAACGGTTTATACTTAAAGAAATTTTATGCTTAAAAGTAGTCATTCTACTTTGGTTTATTTCTTTTATAGTGTTTTTAGTCTTTTTTCCATCCCTCATGTCTAAACTATCATTTGTGCTATTGACAGATGCTTCCTCCACTGGCCTACCACATCGGTTACGCTGACGGCGCCAACCATTGGACACAAAATCTTGCTTTGGTCGCTTGGGCTCTCCACACCCCCTCACATGAACTACTCCATTTGAGCGGCATATGTTTGGGTTCAATGACCAACAAACAAGATGAATACACGACCATCATTGGCCTCCTGGCCGATGCCCAACATCATCGTATTCGTCACCTTAGCGTCTTCCTCGACTCTCAACTAGTCATCCTCCAGTTCAACAATGTGTACCGTGTATGTGATCCTTCCCTCTTTCGCAAATACCTGTAGGTTAGACTGTTATCTCGAAATTTTGATTCCATTACATTTACACATATTCCAAGACAATTGAATCAAATTACAAATAACCTAGCTAATATTGTGTTAGACTAGCATATATCCATCAAGCTACCTCTACACATACATAAACATATCAAAAACCTGTCACAACATATATAAATTGGACATCATCAATACATTAAACAAAACACATGTAAACACCACATATATCTCAAAATGTATACTCATGTATATATCGAAAGGTCCACAGTGCCATCCAAATGTTTACATACAAAAATACAAGTATCCGTAGGCTAGTGAAGCACCTCGGTACAAAATGGGCTCACCAGCCTATATACAAAAAATACATCAATACATAGAGCACCACTCAAGGTGCCTCTAGAGCACCACTACCTTCCCCTCCCTCAGGCAGTGGTTTCCCACCCCCTACTGGTCCCTCCTACCTTGGAGGTAATCATCTAGTCATTGCAGCACCAACTATTGCTGCCTGTCGTACCACGGCCCGCCATGGCGGTGGAATCCCCACACACTGTTCCAGGATACCCTCATCCTAGATGCGAGACCACATGCCCTCAGGCATTTCCTATAACACCGCCTCCAGGTGATGACGTATGTCCTCAAAATCTACTCCAGCATCTTCCAGAGGAGCATGTGATGGCTGAGCACCAGGGTCATCAAACCAACGTCTTCTCGTTGCCCGTTCCGGATCAGCTGGTCACGTAGTGACATCCTCACACCGACATCTCTCTCCCACACACGACCCTCCCCGCGATGGTCTCTCTGGATCCTAACGAGATGATGCTCTTCGTAACTCCACCTCGCACCTGTGAGGTGCCACATCTGCACATACAAACAAGCAACAAATAATATCATCATCTATATCATATACACATGTCATGCTATATCAAACAAAAAACATATAGATCAACATCATCAACATACCTCGATGGTCAAACACCTCCCCTGGAGGTAGCACCATGTCCGGATCCTCCTGGAAGTCAACCCCGACATAGGGGTACTGTAATATCACCTGCGACATCTGCCGCCACACTTGTGCCGCCTCAGCAGTAAAGAAGTGGCCACCCTAACCACCACCATGGAAAAGAAAAACAATTGACCACCACTTTAGTCGTAGCTCTCGCGCCCCAGGCACACCCAATAAAATCCTCGAGTGCAACATAGCCACCCTCTCCAAAAACCAGGCCACCAGGATGGACCCGAAGGAAAACTCTCCAGTATCCATGGACCGATAGTGGTGTAGCTGCCCTACCATCCTAGCATGCAGCGTGTTGAAACAAAGCTTAAACATTTCATCCCTAAGGTCTAGATTTTTGTTTTTAAGGTTTTGACTTTCCTCAAACAAGAATTTCGTCATTTCTAAATTCACGATGCCTTTTTATTGTTTACTTTTGTACAACGAATGGAAAAAATTTACAAAAATATAAATTTTCCAGTGCCCTTTGAAAAAATTATTTAAAACGAATTGTAATTTTAAAATTTGCGATTTTTTCTAATTTAAAAGTTAAAGAAATTGGAATTCGGGATTTTCCGCAAAAAGATGATTGATGCAAATTGAATCATGAAACCCCGATCCCCGATTTCCTGATGCATTTAATTCTTAAGTAAAAGCATGGATTAATCTAATCTCTTCTAAAAAAGATTAAGGGTTAAATAATTCCATCGCGATTTCGGGATTCACGATTCTATAAGAGCGCGTCTCTTGTCATCATATTTCCCAAAATGCTGATTCATAATTCACGTTAAAACTAAACTAATGATGTTTTGGCCCTAATCATGATTATTCAGTTAATTAAGATAAGTTAAATCCTATGTTTAAAAGAAACAAGCCATCGCGATTTCGTGATTTCGGGATTCGCGATTCCGTGAGAGCACGTCTCATGTCATTAGGTTTCCCGAAATCCCGATGTCCGGAATTTCGATTAACGAAATCCTGAAAGGGTCAAATCTCGATTAATCAACATACTAAAAACATTTAAATATTAAATAAAACATTGATATTTCGCGATTTCTCTTTTTCGGTGATCGAGCTTTTCTGATGACATACCTTTTGACATCAAGATTGTCGAAACCCCAAAAATTCATGTTTTCAGTTTTAATCTATAATTAACACTAATAAATCTTCTTTCTAAAACAGGTTTAAAGGTAATATTTCTGTAAGTGTTCATTAATGCTTCGTTTTCTGATTAAGCAAGTTTCTTGTTTTATTTGAAAAGCCGAGAGCACCTAAGTACAGATATTAAATGCATATCTCTGAAAATATCTTCTGCATTAAGAGATTTAATTTCGTGACAGATGTACAAATCCCATTATTTTTAAGATATATTCAAAATAAACGTTCGAACGTCTGTATTTTTATTTCAAAGATGAGCTTATTCATCCACTCTCTGTGACAGGTTTTCAAGTCAAACGCAGAGCTATGGCACCTAAAAAGGTACCGAAGAAAAATGAATACCAACAGGAAGGTGATATTATCTCTGATACTACTCCACACGCCATACACTCCATCAAATCATGGACTGGAATTTCCAAATTGCTGGAGGACGAGCTAAAGTATGCAGACCCTGATTCGGAAAATCATCTCCGAGACGTTGCTGAGTCTGAGCTTCACAAGGTTGCTGCGCGTCCGAGGCTGGTGGCATATACTGATATGATCGGCTGGGCTCTGGATAAGGTAGATATCCCAACAAGAAGCATTCAGAATGAGAAAGGAGCTATCGTCGGCTCATTCAGGCCTGAGCACATTCAAGTAATGTATAAACTCTCGCTGAATTATAAACACACCTTTAATGCTGAATTTTTAGCCGAGTTTCAAAGAAAGGAATGTATTGAGGCAGACCAGACATATCCCGACATGATTAAAGGTTGGGTGAGGTCTGAAGCAAAGTTTAGGGCTGATTCTCATGGAATTTATGCCACGGCTTCCTTAAATGAATATATGGTTTATGTAGCCATGATGTTATGCAGACTTTTCAGGAGAAAAGATCCCTGTCACTTTCATGCAGATTGGGCACCCTTCTTAGAGGAAGTTTCGGAAGGACATGGTTTTAACTAGCATAAAATTTTGTCATATAACCTAATGCAAGAAATTTTAAATTACAAAGCAACCAAGTCAAAGGGCTAACCAGTGTCTTTTTATATGTCTGCATATATTATGGATGTGATCTGTTTTATGACTCCCTTTCCATTAATGAATTGGAGTTGGAGTGTTTCCTGCCCAGATCTTGTTCACAAATACCACTCAACCCTTTGGGAAGAAAATGCTAAAGAGGCATTTTATGAGGTTTGTCATTTTGTCATTATTCCTATGCACAAATTATTTTTTGGATGCGAACCCCCTCACATTTCTGATGCAGTCATAAAAACTCTTAAATCAGTCGTCGACTGGTTTATTGAAGAATTTTTTTCCTATATTAGAGTTTATGGTTGTTCCATTTCCCCCCATGCACTCCTGAAATTCTTACCAGATAGACTGGTATGTAGAGAAGTAGCTCATCAGATAGCCAAGGGTGGTATTGGGTTGGAATTGAAAGCACTTCAGAAAAAAGCATGGCCATATTTCCCTGTTCATGTCAGGAAATTTACTTTATCAAATTTAGGCCATTCTAAGGTTGAGGCTGAGTCACTGGAAGAAGTGAAGCTAGTAAATATTGAACACATAAAATATGACCCTTACCAAATAATAAGTAGGCATTACATACACTGTAATTTAAAGGCATATGAACATGAAGTTTCTGTTTATGATGATATTTTTAAATATGTTAAGTCTTATGCAGAAGTGTTGAACAGAGTCCAGGCCTTGCCACCTGACTCACAGGCTGGGTTCACATCTTTTCAAAGACATAGGCGAAGCTGCCTGCCTAATATTTTACAGGATGAAATGTCGACCCCATTGCCAGAACAGGAAGAAACCCCTCCAGGGTTTGAAACTGATACTCAGGGTAAATCAAATGACAAAGGTAAGTTGAAGGATATTGAGATACCTTCCCAATATGCAGAAGGTTCTCAAAAAAAAGAATCAGGAATGGATAAGGGAAAAGAACTAGAAACAATTCCAGAAATCATAAAGAATGTTCCAGAAAAGATAGGAGGAACAACTTCAAAATAACTTGGTAGTCCTATCACCTCTTTAACTCCATTACAGTCGATTTTCGGAACTCCCCATGAAGGATTTTTATATGTTAGTGATCTGGAGCCGATTTCAAGAGATGAAATCCCCCCATCAGATTACTTTTTCAGCAAAAAATGAAGAGCAGTCTTGAAACAGGAAATTCATCCTAGAGGAGAAGGAATGATTAAAAAGCATAGAGTTATCATAAACGGAAAGAAACTCAAGGATGGAGAGTTCACTACAGAATTAGCAGGTACAATGGGTGCTATAGCATCAACTAATATGTATTCTATAGGAAATTTAACAACTATGCTGGAATAGAAGGAACACACAATAATCCAGTTGCAAGACAAGCTAAAGGAAAATGAAAGTAATACTAGTTGGGGAATACAAAAGGGTCTAGAACAAGCTAGACTTAAGGATATGCAAGAAATTCAGAAATTGAATAAAGACTTGGATGAGGAAAAACATTTAATGCAGGTCACACAGGAACATGTTCGAAAGCTAGGAGAAGAAAACAAACAGTTGCAAGATAAGATTATTTCAATTATTAACTAGGTAATAGAGCTTGAAATTTTCAGGACATAGGCATTAGAGATATATGTAAGAATAGAGGAGGAACAACAAAAAGTATTCTTGAATATGGAAATAATCCAGAATTGTTTTCAAGAATCAAATAAGTCTTTGGAGAATGTGTTCTAGAAAGAATGAGAGGCGAAAGAAACAAGGACTACTTTTCAGAAAGCAGTGGCTTCCTCATTAAAGGAAGAAATTGGAAAGACTCAGAAATTATCTATTTCTGAACAAGTTAAAGGGGATATAATGATTAAAGTATGGGAAACAAAACTCGCTAAATATAAACGAATCACAAGAGAAGTTAATGAAGATTGCCAAGGAATCTTCGATCTCTTTGAAAAAGATTCATTGAATATCAGAACAGATGGTTGTTTTGGGTTGTTAGGAGAAGTCAATATTTCCAAGCACCAATTGAAGTTTAAAGAAGAGCTAGAGGAAAAGAAAGCAGAAATTTCAAATATTAAATTGATCAACATTACATAAATCAATAAGTGGATGGTGACTTCAAGTTTAAGGTTGAAAACTGATAAATTCACAAAAAGAATGATAGAAATTCGGTTGCCCAAATTATAGAGGAGATTTTTCTCATTTGAAGCAAACGAGATACCCAAGGCTCCCAGGAACTTAGTAAATTTTTTGGGAAAATGTGTTCAGTGCGTTGAAACAGAGAAAGGAAGTTCATCAATGCAAGCTTAAAACTTTTTTTAAATGTTTTTATTATTAATTTAAGAGAAATTTTAAACGATTGACATTATTTTATGTAACCAAAATTTTAGGAAGTTGGTTAGTCACCAACGAGAAGCTTAGATGAAATGTATAAATATAGTTTCGAAAGGCTGAGAAAAGGCTTCAGAAATTTTGGAGAGAGTCATTTTTTGCAATATCAGTTTTGAAATACATCGAAATATAGATCACAAATGAGATTCTGGATCCTGCAACTTTGTAACTATGTGTCTTCTCCCTGTTTAGTATTCATTGTTTATTATTTCAGATTGGTTTGGATGTTAAATGGTTTACAATCTTTCCTCTGAAATTGCTTTAGTAATTTTAAGACCTGTAAAACGTTTTTTCCTTAATACTTAACTATGTTAGAAACTTCATTTTTTCTTTCATTATTGTCTATTGAAATATAAGATTCTTTCTTGATTAAAGCATTATATTTCTCTGTAGTGTTTATTTGTTGTTTACAATTATCAAAATTGTTACAAAACTAGGAAATGACCTTGAATGTGTTTACATTATTGTTTTAGATTTAAAATTATTTTCCTTGATCTCATCTCTGGAAATCTGAAGTAACAAACCGATTAAAATCTCTTTATAAAATATTAAACTTATTTCATCTATGACTGTCCCTAGTAGCAGACAACCCAACGTAGAATTAGGCCTGCAGGATCAAACTAGCATTGCCCTAAATTTATTTAATACTATTTTACAAACAACAACTAACCGGGTTGAGTTAGAAAGATCATGGGTTGCTATTGAGCAAGACATTAGCATCCAAGAACAACAGGAAGTAAGATAGAGACAGTTGAGAAACTGAATCTGTTCTAATCTTTCTTTGGTTCCTTATCTTCAAATCATTTCTTTAAATCAGTTACGGATGCCTTGACGGTATGTTTTATAGCCTTAAACCATAAACTCAGGAACAACACAACGTAAGCCCCCAGGCGAAGTGGTCACCGACCAACACTCTCTCCATCACAATCAACTGGCCACCACTGATCCGCTGCATCGCCAACGACCCATAAACACTCACAATCATCGCTGCTATGCAGCGATGCGCTAGGGAATCCATCGCCCCAATGCTCACGACAATGCTGGACATAAATTTCATCCCCAAATAGTATCTTTGACCAACTATTGCTAGTGTGAGATCCCTCGGTAACACAAGCTCCGCCAGTAAGGGCATTCCCCGAAATGGGAGCCTAGTCAAAAAGTACACATCCTCCACCACAGTGAAGGCAATCTTCTCTCCCCGCACTATGAAGCAATGCAGGTCTGGACTCCACATCAGGATAAGAAACTGCAGGAGATACTCTTGCACCCATATCAATGGGCACTCAAAGAACTTCAACAGCCCACAAGCTGCCAAAGTTGCACGTACACCTGGCTCCTCAATAGCACGACATATCATAGCTAGGACCAATCCCACTCTCGCCAACCAACTGGCATCGTGCACGAGGCTCACCTGCAACCACATCAAACAGTCCTAAGTCAGCCAAATGGACCATCACCAAACATCAAAAAGCTAAGTTTTACACCCGTCAACCTTGCCTCCAAGGTGTGGTTGTTTAACCCATAGGCGTGCACCTGTGCACGCCTGCTCATTCCATAGGCATGCACGTATGTGTGCCTTTTCACTACATAGACATTCTCTCAAGTGTGCCTGTCCATCCTTCAGGCATGCACATGTGCGCGCCTGCTCAATTTATAGGTGTGCTCTAGAGCGTGCCTGTCCAATACACAGCCACACACAAATGCACAACTGTGTAGCTGATAGGCGCACACAAAGTGCTTGCCCTTTTCCCTCTCATCGACGCTCCCATGTGCATCTATCTAGTGGGTAGACGTGCATGTGTACATGCCTACTACCATATTTCCCACGCACGTGGGGTCCACACTTATAAAAACTCCTGTATGACCGTCCATACAACCCCTCCCAAAAAAGGAAACCCTAATTCTATGCAGGATGATCAGACCACTAACTTGAAGCTCGTTGGTCCTCGATCAGATTCCTCATCCTCCCAGAATCTCCAAATCTCCTCTGAATACTTCTCGTCCAGTCACTGTAGCAACAAGTACAAATGAGGTGGCAATGTGGGCCCTACAACTATATATAGGGTTTTTTTCCAAACTTCCACTCACCATTCCGGGAGCTCCGGGTGTCCATTTCTCGATCCATCTTTAGCCATGGGATCAACATCTCATCATCTACATCAGGACAGTCCTGGGGCCTCTTTTCATCCTGAGCCCCCAGGATGCCATTTTTGATACCCTAACCAGGTACACATGTGCATATTCAAAATGATCAAATACATGCTCATATATTTGATTCTCTTTAGATATTGTTCACGTCGGGTATTTGGTTTTCATGTGTGTAGGTACTTGGTCATCATACATCAACCTAACCCCTTCAGGTATATACTCAGCACTAGAATGTAGTCATTCCCTCTGAATCTCACTTACATTTCCAGTCACACCCTTTGACATTTGCCTCGAGGATTCCCATTTCTAGATTTGTAGTACGAACACCTCCATTTGCATCTTCGATACTGTCACCCGGTAGCACTCTTACCCACATGAGTTGTCCCATTCACAACACCCTTTTTCTCTTTTGACACTCATGCTATTTAAAAAAAAAAAAAACCTTTATGGATGGGAGTCCTGATAGTCTTACATCATGTCGTGAATCAGCCCCATCCTCCTTCTCCTCATTTTGCTAGATTTCCCAACAGACTCCCAGATTATCTCTTCACGATTCTATTTTTGGACTACACCTCCACAGTATCAAGAACCCTCCATTTCATCCACAATCCATTTGCCCATTTGCAAATTTCTCTTCATTTCACCTACCTCATACAAAAATCCACCCATGGGGCCCCCACCCTCCACCAGTTCTCCGAGCAAATTGTGCCCTACCCAGGCCAACCATCTCACATTGGGGCAACTGTTTCTGTATTTGTACACTTATCCCAAATTATTCTTTATTTATTGTACAAACGCCTTTTGTTTCCAGTAGTGACATTATCTTTTTGTCGTCACCTTTGGCGACCTTCTTACCTTTTTGGCCAAATGCAACCCATGTCACCCTTGGTTGGGGCACTACATCTCATCCACCCTTGATGACATCATCCATATCTTTAGAATACCCCATAGGCCACTTATCTCTACCCTTTGAGTTTATTCACTTTGTCCCGCCTCTGGCACAACTTATCCCCGGTCTTGCTGTCCCCCTAACACTCGACCTCATTGAACGGTTGCGACCACTTTTATCTCAGATATACTCCAACCAAGGGCAGCCTTGATTCTTCCTACATCTTGACTTCGTCCATGTACCTCCTCCACTTCCTAACCTCACCTAGTAGATTTCAGGAAGCCATTTGCTTCTGGGAGTCGCGTCCCCCTTTTGCCAACATTAGCACAGTTTTCCAGAAGGGCGCAAGTATCTTGATTCTCATTACCCATCCAATGAGAGATCTCAGACGGCACAAGGAGAAACATAATTTCTCCCTACTGTCATTGACCCCCATAACATTCGATTTCAACACTTTCTCATGTTACGGTGGGTCTTACTTTGTGACTATTGCAGTTATTTCTTTTACTTTCCGAAGACCTCTGAATTTGGATGGGCTATCAATGCCCACAAAATCCATGATACTTCTTACAACTGTCACTGCCTACTATTCAGAGTATGTTCATCCACAGAATTATCTTCTACCTTTATCATGACCACCCCTGAGGGCACTGTAGTTGTCTACACCAACACTTCATCCCTTTTTTTTTGAGTTACATGACATGAGCATGGGGCATGCCAGCCTCATTTGTACACAATTTATTTTTTACACACATCATGGAAGGTTGGGTTCTACCGATTCCTTTTTTCCTCCAACGGATCACTCTAGATGATCCCACTATTGCTCTCTCTTACAACAACACTCTCAGTAGAAGAAACATTGATGGATTTTGGCTATACTTATGCTCCTAAACTCATCCATTAGGGGGCATCTGTTATCACTGAAATTTTGTCCGCAAATGGTTACAAGAATTAAACATCATCAAACAGTTATGAAGTCATCCATGGACCTGAATTAACAGAAAAGCATTCATAAAGGATAAAAAAATATACAAAATAGTGAAAAATTGAAGGGTGCTATGAAGACACTGGGTGTGCACGCACATGCACGAAACATAAACACAAGATTCGCGCACATGCGCACGATGCGCGAATGTTGTCGCAAAAATCCGTGCACCTGAGAAACAACGCATTTATGAGAGTGGTCGGCCTCCCACCCACTTCTGGTTCAGCTTCCAAGCTGATTTGACACTTAAATCTGGATTGGATTTGACTGGATGGCTGGTCAAAGACCTAGAAATACCCTAATTAGCCTCTTTACACACTACACACTAGTTGAACAATAGCTCAAAGGAATGCTATAAAAAGGCCATGGATACACTTCATTTTTCAAGGAATTTCATAGCAAAGTTATGTTGCCACTATTCTCTTGAGGACTCTTCTATCCTTTCCAAGAGTATACTTGCATCATTGCTTTGGGCAATCCATTTCACCCATTGCGTGGATTAGCAAATAATTCTTTCACCATTTTCATTTCCATTTTCAAAGTTGTAAGAAGAGATTACTTGTGGGGGTCCATGAGCCCTCCCTTGGAGGAAGAAGGGACTCATAGTCCCCTTGATTCTCGGTGTTTTATTTCACTAATATCAGCCTTATCATTGGTGACATGGGTCTCGTTGTTATTTTTGTCTCTATGTCTCTATGCTTATAAATTTAGTTGTTGTTTTATTTGTTAGTTTAATTCTAGTTGTTGTTTTATATTTCTTTTTCTAATCCTTTTCCTTGTAGTTGTCCTTCTCAGCAAACCCAATTGAGCTTGCAAGTACCTCTATTTTTCTCACTAAGGTGACGAAAGAGGTGCAACACTAGTAGTATGACCCATTGGGGTAAAATAAACTAGGGTTTCCTCAGATAATTTCCCTCTTCAATACAACCTCGAAACTCCCACACTCCTTACTTGTCGCTACCTCATATTTCACCGTCGCTAACTGGAATATATTCAATATAATAAGTGAGTGAATGTATATGTGAATGATTGGTTGAGGTGTATTTATACTTTTACTAGGTAACCTCTTTCCTTAATCTTAGGGGATTCTATAATTTCTTGTTACAACCACTTTACCCTTTTATTAAAGACTTGTAACCAACTAGGGTCTTCTTGACCATTCTTTGGGATTCTAACTTCACAATTCCATAACTCCTCAACTAGAAGGAACCATGTGGTGTACCACCTATCACCAAAAATGAAATGATGATGAATATCCATCCATGAGTGAGTTACCTCTATTTAGACCGTCCTTCATAACCTTTTTCCTTGATCAACTTTGGGTTCCATAACCATTCCTTTGGGGATACCAGAATTCTTCAAGGGTTGACATCAATAACATCCAATATTTCAACAATATACCCCTTTTGAATTGATGGAAATAATGATGGCATGGTAACACTCATGCTCCTACTCATGCTCCCCCTGTGACCATTTCCTGTGACCATCACTGCCCCTATATTCATGCATCTTTTCTCTCCTTATTTCCATTCCTTTGTTGTCTCTCCCCCTTTGACATCAATGGAAAAGGGTAATCCAAAAAATAAAGTCAACTCACCAATCAAGGACATTTTGAAGTCATTGTGCATGTCTTTTGTAAACTTCTGACTCATCATGCCATCATCGCTTCCAAAGATAATTTCATCTACATAAACTTCAATTATCAATATACTGTCTTGATCCACCTTTATGTAGGGATTAATGTTTTCATTTCCCTTCCTGAATCCTTGTTTGCGAAGATCTATCAAATCTTGAATACCATGCTATAGAGGCCTCCTTAAGTCTATACAATGTTTTCTTCATCCTGCAGACATAGTCTTCCTTTTCTGATAGTAGAAATCCTTCTAGCTATTTCATGTAGACTTCTTCTTCTAATTCTCCATTAAGAAAGGTTGATTTAACATCCATATGATACACCTTGACTCTTTTGGAACATGCATAGACTAAGATCAATCTGATTTCTTCCATCCTGGAAATTGGGGAAAAGGTTTCTTCAAAATATATGCCTTCAACCTAAGTATATCCTTTGCATAGTAATCTTTCTTTGTTTATGGTTACTTGTCCATATTCATTCAATTTGTTTCTAAATACCCACTTTGTACCAATTAAGTTCTTGTTCTTTGGCCTTGGAACCAGTTACCATGTATTGTTCTTCTCTATTTTATCCAATTCTTCATCTATATCCTTGATCCAATGTTCATCTTTGCTAGCTTCTTCAAAACTACTTGGTTCAACTGTGGATAATAGTGCTAGGTGCTGCTATTCTGGTGAATGTATTCTTCTTCGAGTTTCAACTCCTGCATCTTTATTCCCAATAATATATTTTGGTGGATGATTTTTATGAATTCATCGGCTATGTGTCTTGGGAGGTATATGATACTCATATTCCTCTTGCTTTTCTTATGGTTTCTCTTTTCCTTCTTCTTCTGCTTCTTCTGCTTCTTCTTTTAGATATTCTTTGTCATTTTTCTCTTCTAAGCCTTTGCTTATTTTTTTGATCTTCCATACATCTTTCTCGTCAATCGTTACATTTATGCTTTCCACAATTATTCCAAGTCTCAGATTGAAGCATTTAAATGCCCTTCTATTTCTTGAGTACCTGAAAAATATGCCTTTGTCAACTTGAGAGTCAAATTTTCCAATCCTTCCATCTTCTCTCTTGATGTTGCATTTTCTACCAAATACTCTAAAATGCTTCACATTTGTAGGTATTCCTTTCCATAGCTCGTAAGTAGTCTTATCATTGTTGCTTCTAAGCATTCCTCTATTTAGAATATGAAATGCTGTATGTATTTCCTATAGCCAAAATATCTCACCCAACCTGGAATCTTTCAACCCAATTCTATCCATTTCCTATATTGTTCTGTTCTTTCTTTCAATGACTCCAATTTATTGCAGTGTCCTAGCTATTGATAATTTCCTTTTTATTCCATGTTCGCCACAAAAATATGTAAATTCTTTTGATGTAAACTCTCCACCATTATCTGATCTTAAAAAATTTATTTTCAAGTCTGTCTCAATTTAAACCATTTCTTTGTATATATTGAAGTTTTTGAATGCCTCTAAGTTCTTCTTCATAAAGATAACTGTAGTCATTCTTGTGTAGTTATTGAGAAATACCATAAAGTATTGTTCACCATTTAATCCCTTTATTCTCATTGGTCCACATAGGTCAGTATGTACAATCTCCAATGGTTTTTTCGTACACTACTCGTTTGAATTGAAACTAGTCCTAGTTTGTTTTCCCTGTAGAGAATTCTTGCTTAAAGTGTCATCTGGCTTTGAAATCTCATGCATTTCTCTTATTTCTTCCTTTCTACTGATTTTGAAAATATTTTCAAATTTCATGTGACCCATCCTTCCGTTCTAGAGCCAACTTTAATTTTACTTTCCTATGCAACATATTTCCTTTCCAATTTCATTTAGGACATATATTTTTTTTGGGGTTCTTATAGGTGCATCCATCAAACTTCTCAGTCCTTCTTTTCTTATTTCACATTTTTCTGAGTCGAACAAAAGTTTGTGTCCTTGATCACACATTTGAATTACACCGAGTAGATTGTGTTTCATATCTTCAACTAGTAGAACATTTTATTCCTTGGAATCCTTGCTTCCAATCTTGACTGTGCCTATTCCTATAATTTTGGTTGAGTTATCATTGCCGAATTAAACTTATCCATCTCATTTGTTCTTCAGGGTAATGCATCTATTCTTGTCACCTATCATATGCTTTAAAAAACCACTGTGAACATACCACCCACTCTTCCTATGTTGAGCTTGTAAAGAAAGCGAACATTCTTTAGTGTTGAATTGATCTTGCTTTCTTATCCATATTCTTTGTGGTTCCTGTTTATGACTGTTTATATTCTGTTTTGATTCTCTTGGAGGAACAATCAATCTACAATATTTGGCCATGTGTCCAAAATTGTTTCATTTGTAACATTCCAATTCATTACTCAATGATCCAAAACTATTGTAGTTTCTATTATGTGTTACACAAGGCCTTCTTAGATAACTACTATTTGAGTAGCCTTCATAGTTTCTTCTGTTCTTGGATTAGGCTCTACAATTTGCAAATTTGTGTCCAAAATGATTACATGAATAACATAAGCCAAGAAAAATAGTTTGATACCTCGATGTAGGGGATCTTCTGAATAGTGTTTCTCTTTTGAAGAATTATTCTTCTTGAGTTGTTGTTGATTGCTGATTCTGTGTTCTAAATCTTCTAGGTGGTCCAGTTCCTTTGTGATTTTGTTCTTGAGTGCCTTTGACTATTTATGCATAGCTTTTTTGTTCTAATTCCTATTCTGTCATCTTGGAGCTCGAACCTTTCTCAATATGCATTTTGTTGTATCCTATCCTGGACCTGTCATAGTATGGTATTTGACTATTAACGATATCATCCAATATTTTGGTTCTATTTTGCTACATATCTTTCTTCTGAAGATCCTTTCTCAAAGTGATTATTTCTTCTTCCAAGCTTTTTCAATAATCTTGTCCTTTTCTTCTAACTGATTTCTGAGTTTTTCTTCAATTCTTCTATCTTCTTCTACCTGGGTTTTTAACTTCGTGATCATCTATTCAATTTATTTTGAATTGGAGTTTTGAGATCCTTATTTATTATTTAATTCCTCTTTGTGTGACTTGATTTTCTTTCTTTCTTCCCCATTTCTTTCAAGGCACTGATTAATTCTTCTCTGAGATCGAATTTTCCTTCTTCTTCAGAATTTTATTCTTCATCATCATATACTACCATGAAGAGTACTCTTTATGAATCATTGTCACTATTATCATCCTTGTCTGATGATGAACTATCTTCCTTTGAGTAGAAACTTTTCTTGAAAAAATTATTTTTGTCTCTTCTCTCATATCCCTTTTGAATTTTCTTTTTCTTCTTATAATTGTCTTCTTCATTGCTATTCTTATTTTTAACATAAGGAAATTTAGAATAAAAATGACCAATACGATCAAAATCAAAACATTTCAATGGAAGCATACCTTTGTACTTGACAATTCCTCTTTTCAACTGTTTTACGAAGTTCGTCATTTCTTCATCTTCCTCTAAATCGCCACTACAACTACAATCTGATTTTGAATTTTTCTTATTTTTCTTCTTTGAATTCTTTGATGAATTGAATGTTGATTCCTTTGTGACTGGATTATATTTCTCTATCCTCATTTCATAAGCTGTGAGTATCCCATGTAGCTCGTCCATGCTCAATGTAGCTAGGTATGCTATTTCTTCCAAGGATGAAATATTCAGGTCATATCTCATAGGTAGAGACCTTAGTACCTTTTGAACAATGACTGGTTCTTTAATCTCTTCTCCCAAACCTTTAATGGAATTAACTATTGCATCAAATCATAGAAAATATGTGGCAATGTCTTCACCTTCCTTCATATTCAATTGTTCAAATTTGGCTCTAAAGATTTGAAGTTTAGCTCCCTTGACTTTGGCATCACCTTCGTAGATATTATGAAGTTTGTCCAAAACTTCCTTTGTGGATTCACAATGCATAACCTTGACATATACTGATTCAGTTAGACCATTTAGAATAAAAGTTTCGACCCTTGAATTTTTTTCTTTAAGTTTCTTTCCATCCTTGTTAGTTGGTGGAGTGGCTAGTGCATTGTATCCATATACTACTGCTCGCCAAACATCAAATCCATGTTCCTGGACATATGTTTTCATTCTTCTTCTCCAGGAGGCATATTTTTGTCTGTCAAACTGTAGTAATACAATCTTAGCGTATTCCATGATATCCTTCTAGTGGTTAGACTGTTTCTTGAAGGACATGATCTGATACCAATTGTTGGAATACTGAGAGGGGTGTATGAATAATAATGAGCACTTTTACCACTTTTAACCACAAATATAAATGTCAACTTTATTAGCAATATATTATCAATGTATCATCAATGTATCATAAACATATAAACATGAGAAACATCACATCGACAACATCACATCAAATACACAATACACCATAATTTACGTAGAAACCCAAATGGGAGAAAACCACATAATTCTTATATATCAAATATTACATTCATTGGAAGCACAAACTTCCCAATTCTCTAGCTAAAACTGGAAGGAGAATACAACCCCCTATTTACAGGATCCAACCTGAAGGAAGCTACAACTCCATAACTTATTTGGCTCCAATCAGAAGGAGGCTACAACCCCCTGATTCTCAGGCTCGAACCTGAAGGAAGCTCCAATTCCCTGTGTTCTCCGGCACCAATCCAAAGGAGGCTACAACCCCCTTTCCTTGCCTTGTCCTACTGCCCTGAAATATAAATGTAGACCAACTTTCACTACCACTATCACTGGCACTGCCACTATCATTGTCACTTCCACTACCTCTGTCACTTCCACTATCATTGTCACTTCCACTACCTCTGTCACTGCCACTGTCACTGTCACCATATATGTCACATCAACCTGTAACCTGTCAACATATATGACCTGTCACTGTCACTGTACCATCAACCTGTAATTGCCACTATACCATCAACCTGCTATACCAAAACATGTACCATACCATGCATCAACTATGTATCAACACATGTATTATAACATGAATCCACCATGTACCATAAGATATGCCAAATGTTGATACCAAAACATCAATGATGAATAAAAAATCATGTACCATGTACTATAACATCAATCACATTTAAAATAAGTACGATATACCATAGCATCAATCATGTATAGACTTGCACCATATCATCAATAAAGTTCCTCAAAGAACCAAAGCATGTGCCTCATGGATATGTGACCATACATCAAGTGTATACCTCAACCATACATCCAAATATCAAAGATGAACCATAAAATTCATGTTATGACTAGATGCAATAATATACCTCAATAAACCATGTAGCAAAGATATACCTTAAGAATGTACCATACCACAACCAAGTATAACAATTACATAAGTATACCAACATATTTTTAGCTGACCCGATACTCAGTAGATTTGACATGTAAGATTATTTCTGACTTTAGGGACCTAGTACAAGCATCAACCCCAAATCTGTCTTGTCCTTGTGGGACTATTACATTATTTAATGTGGGGCCTCACTTGACGGGCCCTAAGAAACCTGCGGGGATGCCTCATGGGACATTATTAGTATGACCTGTAGGGATCAACTAAACTAGGGTTTCCTCATATATTTTCTCTCTTCACTTTAACCCTGAAACTCCCGCACTCGTCACTTGTGGCTACCTCATATTTCACCATCGCTAACTTTCCAAATAGATCACTAGTTCACTATAAGATATTCAATAGAATAAGTGAGTGCATGTATATATGAATGACTCCTTGAGGTGTATTTATACTTTTTTTGGGTAACTTCTTTCCTTAATATTAGGGGCTTATAAACTTTCTTGTTACAATCACTTTACTCTTTCATTAAATACTTGTAACCAATTAGGGTATTCTTGACCATTATTTGGGGCTTCTAACTTTACAAGGCCATAAATCCTCAATTGAGAGGAACCACGTGGTGTACCACCTATCACCATAAGAGACATGACAAGGAATATTCATCCATAAGTGAGTTATCTATATTTACACCATCCTTCATGACCTTTTTCCTTGATCAACTTCGAGTTCCATAAGAATACCTTTAGGGCTACCATAATACTTCAAGGGTTGACATTGAAGGATCAGATCCTATCACTGAGAGGGGGGGGTGAATTAGTGAAAAAATAATTTTATCAATTTTATTTTATTAATGCAAACAAAATTTTAACACGATATTTTATCATGGAACCTAATTGGGAAAACCACAAACACTTTTCTATTAACTACAATTTTTTTCTTTACATGTTACATAGACAGAATATGTTCTTCCTTTTAGATCAACATCGATAGATCATGATGCACCCACACCCTTTTTCACCAGCACCAACTGGTAGGAGGCTTCGACCCCGTGTTTAGTAAGACACAACTGATAAGGAAGCATCAACTCCCCTGCAGGCACCAACCTACCCTTGCACCACCCAACCACCCTTATTTTCTGAATCTAGAAAACTTTTATATCATGTCTTCACTGCATCTCTCTCTACTTCTATGATTTAATATATCTTGTGATTCGGTCTGTAAAGATGCTTTATTATCACCACTCTATCTTGTTTATATAATCTTCAAACTGGTGTGAGATATAACTCATTGTGTCCTTTCATATGGACTATCACAACTCTTCATTTAACTTAACCATAATCTTTGTTAATACCACAGAAATCGAGTTCTGCTAAGGTGATTCCTTCAATCCATTTACATATGATCGACAATGCAAAACCACATGCTTACTGAATTAAGCGATGTATAATCTTTTTCCTTTAATTCTCTTATTCCATATCACTACAAGCGGTGACCAGGCACTAGGCCAAGCGAGTGCTTGATCACTTATCATCATCAACAATCACGTTTTAATCTCTTGAAGAGATAGATGACCATCGACACTTCGGGACTTCGTCCTTCGTGACTTTCATCCTTTTTACAAATATCCCGATGATTTTGATGACTGTCGACACTTCGGGACTTCATCTTATGCGACTTGAAACCTCTTTACAAATCTATCGATGAGTTGGATGACTGTTGGCACTTTGAGACTTCGACTATTCCACTTACGCTATCCTTCCATTGTACTTGATCAACAGTTGAGAATTCTCCCAAAGTTTCCTTTAGATCAGACAACTCATGTCGTCTTCAGGGCTTCGACATTCAAGACTTTGGGACTTAGGTCATTTTTTGGTGGTGAAACTCCCGAAGTAAAACTCCTGGAGTGACATAACTTGCTGACATCACTTTTTGACATGGAACATGCTAATTGGCTACCACGTGTCACTCATATTCATTATTTAAATGTACTTGAAATGTCGATTTCATCTTGAATCTTGTCATTATCTGACTATGCCATGTGTCCTTACTAACGTGGTTTGCTTATGTAGATCTCCCGATGTGGCACATATTCTTCTCCTTGATCTGACTGTCAGGATACTTCCTGAAGTGTTCCTCTGATCAGATGACTCATATCTAATTCGGGATTTCGGCCTTTGGGACTTTGGGTAATTCAATTTCTCCACTTCCCAATTCTTTCGAAGTGAGATTCTCCAAAGTGTAACCTCCTCACAAATTTTAACCCGAAATGAATGTTGTTCGTTGATCATGATATTAGATCAACGAATTCATCTGTCTGCGATGCTTCTTTGTCTTGGTTTAAATCCAATGACTCTTCTTCTTTTCTTATCCTATCCTTCAACTTAAAGTGATCCAACGACTATCGGGAATTCGAGTATTCAAAATATCATCCCCTTTTCCTTGCTTATCCTATCCTTCCACTTAAATTGATCTATCGGTCAAGAATGGTCCTGTAGTAGATCATCGATAAGGGATGATTGTGGGGTCCCAACTAGCACGACGTTTAAAAATATCATTGAGCTTCGTAATGGAAAAATTCTCGTTGGTAGTGGAACTGATACCAACCGTAGATCTATTTGACGGGTGATGATCAACGGTATAGACTAATTGTAGGATTGGAATTAGTGCATTGTTTAATTCTCCCTTCATGCTCCGTAATCAATCCCTTCCCTTGATATGTGCTTGCATATCTGACAGTCATGACTTAATCTGATCATTTGGTGGATCAACCATAGTCATCGATCTTTGAATCTATAATATCTTATGGTCTAGAATAATTGTGGGATTGGAAATAACACATTGTTTAATTCTCCTTTCGCTCTTCGCAATCTATCTCTGTGTTGATCTGATGCTCGCGTATTCAATGATCCCGACTTGAACTAATCATGTTTCTACAATGTGATTTCCCTTCTGAGTTTCATCGTGCCATCTCTTTTGATCTTTGATCTTCATTCTAACCCTTATGAGCTTTAATCTCTGCATACCATCCTACTATTTTGACATCAATGACAACACATTAATGACACTATGTCCAACAATCTCCCCCTTTGTCATTGATGGAAACACACCAACTTCATAAAAAATATCCCCCTGTGATTATGCTTCTCTTCTATGAAGTTACTCTCCCCCTTTAACATCAATGGAAAATGGTTTCTTCCCCTATGGTAAAGCTCTGTCTGTCTGTATACTTCTGATCAGAATTTGAACTTGGGTAACTCCTCTTGCAATCATACTTTTCCTATCATAACTAAATTACTCCTTTTGACTTTGATTGTTGTCTCCCCATGAATTGGTGCCAATTGATGCATTATTTTCATGAGATATTATATTGGAAGAAGGATTACTCCCAATATTTACCTGAGATATTCAAATACATCTCTTCTTAAGGGTTTTGTGAAAATATTTTCCACCTGTTCTTGTGTTGGGACATATTCCAATTTAATGTTCTTATTTTCAGTCTGATCTCTTAAATAGTGGTATTTTATGGGAATGTGTTTTGATTTGGAGTGCTAGACAGGGTTCTTGGAGAGACTTATAGTGCTTGTGTTATCACAATAGATAGTAATAGGTTCTTCAAATACCATTTTTATGCCTTGTAAGTTTTGTTTCATCCATTCGACTTGTGTGCAACATTTTTTTGCCACAATATACTCAACTTCCACGCTAGAAAGAGAAATTGAGGACTATTTCTTTCTTATCCAATATACCAATGATTCTCCCAAAAATAATGCTCCTCCACTTGTACTTTTTCTGTCATCTACACAACTTGCCCAATCCACATATGAATAGGATTTTAAAGTGAATGAATCCTTGCTAGGGTACCACAAACTAAGATCTAATGTTCCTTTCAAATACCTAAAGATTCTTTTCACATCTTGAACATGGATCTCTTTTGGTGCTTCGTGGAATCTAGCCACCATCCCAACAGCTTGCTTGACATCAGGTCTGGAAGCTATTACATAGAGTAAACTCCCAATCATTGATCTGTATTGTTTTGGATCTACAACTTTGGACTCATCTTCCTTTCTTAGTTTGCATCCAACTGTCATAGGTGTACTAATAGATTTGAAATCCTCTTACTGGAATCTCTTAAGCATATCTTTAACATACTTAGACTGATGGATAAATAATCCTCTTTTGGACTGTATTTTTGTAATCCAAGAAAGAAATTCAGTTCACCAAGCAAGGACATTTCAAATTCTTGTTGCATCCTTCTAGCAAAGTCCTTACTCATTTTTTCATCATCACTGCCAAATATAATATCATCAACATATACTTCCACAATAATCATGTTATTACCAACAATTTCACAATAAATATTGTTGTCTGCTGATCCTCTTTTGAGGCCTTGTTTTTGTAAATAAGAATATAGCCTTGCATACCATGCTTTGGGTGCTTGTTTTAGCCCATAGAGTGATTTATTTAGTTTGCAGACATAGTCTCATTTGTTATTTAATTGAAATCCTTCTGGTCGCTCAATATAGACTTCCTCTTCTAAGTTTCCATTGAGAAATGCTGACTTGACATCCATTTGGCATACTTTATATGTTCTATAGCTGGAGAAAGCTAAGAAAATCCTCATTCCCTCAAATCTGGCCACAAGTTCAAATTTTTCTTCATATTCTACTCCTTCAACCTGAGCATACCCTTTACATACCAATCTAGCTTTGTTCCTGATTACTTTCCCATTCTCATTCATTTTTTTTTATACACCCATTTAGTTTCAATGACATTTTTATTTTTTGGTCTTGGAACTAGTTCCCAAGTTTGATTTTTTTCAATCTGGTCCAATTCTTCATTCATAGCATTGACCCAATTCTCATCTTTACATGCCTCTTTGATTGAGCTGGGCTCAATATGTGACCAAAATGCTATTTCTGTCTAATACAACAGTTGTCTTCATGTGTGCATTCCATCGCTTTTATTTCCAATAATCAGTTCTCCAGGATGATTCTTTTGAGTCATTCTTGAGGGTGTCTTTGTGTCTCTTCTTGGTGATTATTCTCTTATCTCTTCTTATCGAATATATTCCTCATCTTCACTAGTATCCATATAATCCTCTTACCTTTCTTATTTATTCTCTTCTACTTATTATTCTTGTGTACCAACTGATTCATCATCATCTTCATCATCACTATCAAGTATAGTCTCTTGATGTTTGATCCTTATCATTTTTAAATCATCCACATTGACATCTGTACTCTCAAAAATATTATGTAATATAATATTGTAGCATATATATTCTTTGTTTTTAGAAACATATCCAAGAAAGATACCTTCATCAGATCTAGCATCAAATTTTCCAAGATTCTCATCAAGCCTTTTGATGTAGCACTTACTTCCAAAGACCTTGAAGTATTTTACCTATGGAGCTCTTTCAAACCATAGTTCATAAGGAGTCTTATTAGTATTAATCCTGAGCTAACCTCTATTCAATATGTATACTGCTGTGATTACAACTTCCCTCTAATATCCATCATATAATTTTGCTTCATTGAGCATATTCCTTGCAGCCCCCTGAACTGTTATGTTCCTTCTCTCAACAACCCCATTTTGCTGAGGTGTTCCAGTAACACATAGTTGTCTTTTTATTCCATGGGTTTCACAGAAGAGATCGAATTCTTTTGAGATGAACTCACCACCATTGTCTGATCTAAGACATCTGATTTTTGTTTTTTTTTTCATTTTCAACAAGGGTCTTAAAAGCTTTGAATTTGTTAAGTGCTTCTGATTTTTCCTTGAGAAAACATACCCAACCCATTCTAGTAAAATCATCAATGAAAAACATAAACTAGGACTCTCCTTGCAATCTCTTGGTCCTTGTAGGTCCACAAAGGTCGGTGTGAACAATATCTAAAGGTTTTGAGGTTGAGTATTCTTTTGTTTTGAACCGTATTCTAGTTTGCTTCCCTAGTTGATAGTGTCTACACATAGGATTTGAGGGCTTTATGATATTTGGCAAGTTTCTTACTGCCTCAATATTGTTGACTTTCACTAAATTGTCAAAGTTAATGTGCCCCAACCTTCTATGCCATAGACAACTTTCATCTAATAAATTTATATGACACTCCTCATTCAATTTTGTATTTATTTTATATACATTCTCGAGAGTTCTAGGAGTAGTACCAACCAATTTTCCTGATTCCTCTCTCCTAATATCACATTTCTGGGAATCAAAGATGCAAAAGTGCCCCTAATCACAGGTTTGGCTGACATTTAATAGGCTAGGTTTCAAATTTTCAACAAGAAGAAAATTCTTGGCTTTGTCTTTTCCCAAACTCACAGTTCCTTTCCCAAGAATGTTACCTGAAGCATTGTCACCAAATGTAACTTTACCATTTTGTTTCTTCAAGTTCAAAAACTTGTCCTTGTTTCCTGTCATATGTTCGGAGCTCCCACTATCAACATACCAAAGATCTTCTTTATATTGAGATTTCAAGGCAATGAGACGTTCCTCTTTTGATGTTTTTTCTTTCCAAAGCTTCTTTTTCTCTAATGAACTTTGGTTTTTATGAGACTTCCATTAATCTACAACTAATGGAATTATTTCCATAGTTATGACATTTGAAGCATTCTAGGTCCCCTTCTTGTAGAGGTGCAAAGGAGTTATAGTTTCTTCTTTTAAATTGATTCACTGTTTGGTTATATTTAAGGTTATATTTCTTAACCCTCAAAGTTTTCCTTCTATATGCTCTACAATTCATAGCTTTGTGTCCGAAATTAGAGCATGCAAAGAAATAACCAGAGCAAATGTGAGGATATATGTTTTGATAAACCTTCTTTGGTGTTGTCTTGTATTCCTTCTTGATGGGTGGAAGTATTCCTTTGGAGTTCTGATCATTACTTGTCTTCTCTTCATCTTTCTTCTTGAATGTACTAAGGAGAGAAATTGCATAAGATTTTGAGTTAACTTGGTTTTATTCTTGAGAATAACCTGTTCCATTTTTATTACCTAAATCCCTTTGTGTGGTAATAATCTTATCTAATATTTTAGAGCTATTTTCATATCTTGTTTGAATGAGTTTGGAATCATGTTCTTTTCTTAGGTGAACTATTTCTGCCTCCATTCTTTCACAGGTTATTTGTTTTTATTTAAGAGACTTTTGTAGACATTCTTCCATCCTATTTGCTTCTAGGATTTGGTTTTTCAGGTTTCTCATGAGTTTCTCCATCTCTTTTTCTTTCTATTCATGTTTTTCTTTTTGTTCAACTACAAAAATTTTCAACTGTCTATATCTGGTTTTGTATCTTATTAATTCATCCAAATCACTGAGAAGTTCTCCTTCCATATTAACCTCAACTTCAACTTATGAATCTTCCTCATGCTCAATTTCTTCCATCTCATTAGGCTCTTCAATACCTAGAAAAATGACTTCATCATCATTATTGTCACTAGACTCTAATGAACCGTTGTTTTCTTCTTTTGAGTAAAAATTATTTTTCCCTTTGTAAAACTTTTTCTTGTAGTTGGGTTTTTCCTTCTTCTTGTATTGTTTATTTTTGTCCTCTTCATCTTTAGGGTCCTCCTTGGGATAGGGACACTTGGAAGAAAAATGGCCAACCTTGCCACAATTAAAACATTTGAAAGGCAACTTATCTTTGTACTTCTCTGATCCTTTCTGAAGTTTTTTGATAAAAATGGCTTCTTCTATACTAGATTCTTCATGATGGATAGATTGAGGTTTTTTCTTATGATTTTTTGTTTTATTGAGCACCTTGAAGGCTGCCTATCCTTGTGGGAGGTTCTCATGACCTAATCTTAACTCATAGGCTGTGAGGATTCCATACAATTCATTCATGGTGAGTTTATCTAGATTTTGTCGATATTCAAGAGTGGACACTTTAGGATTGTATAGAATAGGTAGTGTTCTTAGTATTTTTTCAACTAGCTCGTTGTCTGACACTTCTACTCCCAAATCTCTGATTGCATTAACAATATTATGAACTCTTTTGAAATACTCTGAGATATTTTCTTCATCCTTCATTTTTAGACCTTCATATTGTACTTTGAGAGTCTGGAGTTTGGCCTTCTTTACCTTGGAATATCCTACATATATAGTTTCAAATTTATCCTAGATCTCTTTTGCATTATTACAGTTTAGTACTTTAGCAAGGATTTTCTTACTCATTCCAACTTGTAGTGTGTTTAAAGACTTTGCATGTTCCCAATTTTTTTTCTTGTCTTCTTCTTCTATGGGAGTGGATTTTGGAACATCATATCCCTTTTCAACTAATGTCCATACTTCCAGTCCAATGGACATCAAATAGATTTTCATTATAACACTCCAAAAGACATAGTCTTCACCATCAAATAGGGGGATTTTTGATGACATCTTCAACTGTTGATCCATTATGATGTATATTTCTCTTCAAGTGATTTAAAACTTTTGTGAAGAGACCCACTCTAATACAAATTGAAGGATTAGATCCTATCATAGAGAGGGGGGGGGGTGAATCAGTGACAAAATAATTTTATCATTTTTTTTTTGTTAATGCAAAAAAAAAATTTAACACAATATTTTATCGTGGAACCCAATTGGGAAAACCACAAACACTTTTCTATTAACTGCAAAATTTTGTTTTACATGTTACATAGATGGAAGATGTTTTTCCTTTTAGATCAACACTGACTGATCATGATGAACCCACACCCTTGTTCACCAACACCAACTAGTATTCGACCCCCTGTTTAGTCAGCCACAACTGACAAGGAAGCACCAACTCCCCTGCAGGAACCAACCTGCCCTTGCACTGCCCAACCACCCTTATTTTCTAAATCTGGAAAAATTTTGTATCATGTCTTCACTGCATCTCTCTCTGCCTCTATTATTTAATATATCTTGTGATTTAGATTGCAAAGAATTTTTTTTCTCACCACTCTATATCGTTTATATAATCTTCAAACTGGTGTGAGATATAACGCATTGTGTCCTTTCATCTGGACCATCACACCTCTTCATTTAACTTAAACATAATCTCTATTAATACCGTAGAAATTGAGTTCTGCTGAGGCGCTTCCTTCAAGCCATTTACATATGACTGAAAATGAAAAAACACAGGCTTATTGACTTAAGCGATGTATAATTTGTTTCCTTTAATTATCTTATTCCATGTGACCACAGGCGGTGACCAAAAACTATTCCAAGTGAGTGTTTGATCACTTATGAGAATCAACGATCACATTTTAATCTCCCGAAGAGATGGAAGACTGTCGACACTTTGGGACTTCATCCTTTATGACTTGCATCCTTTTTAAAAATCTCCCGATGAGTTGGACAACTGTCAACACTTCAGGACTTTATATTACGCGACTTGCAGCCTCTTTACAAATCTATCGATGACTTGGAAAACTATCAGAACTTCGAGACTTTGGCTATTCCACTTACGCTATCCTTCCACTGTACATGATCAACAATTGACAACGCTCCTAAAGTGTCCTTCATATTAGATGACTCATGTCCACTTCGGGACTTCGGCCTTCAGGACTTATGTCATTTGATGGTGGTGAAAATACTGAAGTAAAACTACCAGAGTGAGGTAACTTGCTGACGTCACTTGTTGACATGGCACGGGCCGAGTGGCTACCACGTGTCACTCAGATTCATGATTTACATGTACCTGAAATGTTGATTTCATCTTGAGACTTGTCATTATATGACTGTGCCACATGTCCTTGCTGACTTGGTCTGCTGATGTAGATCTCGCGATGTGGCACATATTCTTCTCCTTGATATAATGGTCAATATACTACCCGAGGTTTTCCTCTGATTAGACGACTCATATCTACTTCGAGTAATTCAATTTTTCCACTTCCCAATTCTTTCGAAGTGAGATTCCCCGAACTGTAACCTCCTCACAAATTTTAACCCAAAATTAATGTTGTTTGTTGATCATGATCTTAGATCAAAGACTTGATCTTTCTGTGATGCTGCTTTGCCTTGGTTAAATCCAATGGATCTTCTTATTATCTTATCCTATCCTTCCACTTAAAGTGATCCAACAACTATCGAAAAATTTAGGTATTCGAAATCTCATCCCTTTTGCCTTTCTTATCCTATCTTTCCACTTAACTTGATCCATCGGTCGAGAATGGTCCCAGAGTATATCAATGATCAAGGATGATTGTAGGGTCCCAACTAGCACGACGTTTAAAACTATCGTCGAGTTATGCAATGGAAAACTGCTCATTGGTAGTGGAATTGATGCCAATCATAGATCTATTTGGTGGGTGATGATCGACAGTCTAGAATAATTGGAGGATTATAATTAGCATGTTGTTTAATTCTCCCTTCTCACTCTGCAATAAATACCTGCCATTGATCTACACTTTCATATCCGATGGCCACGACTTAATATGATCATTTGGTGGATCAACCATAGTTGTCGATCATTGAGTCTATAAGATCGGACGGTCTAGAATAATTGCGGGATTGGAAATAACACATTGTTTAATTATCCTTTCTCTCTTTGCAATCTATTCCTTCCATTGATATGGTTCTTGCGTATTGAATGGTCCTGACTTGATATGATCATGTTTCTACAATGCACTTTCCCTTCTGAGTTTGATCACATAATCTCTTCTGAGCTTTTATCTTCATTTGCTAACCCTTCTGAGCTTTAATATTTGCATATTGTCCTACTATTTTGACATCAATGACACTATGTTCAACATACATCAATGGAAACCAATATTTCAACATTTCTTGATGTAAGCTTTTACTCACACATTTCCCCAAAATTGGTTGTACTCAACCCATGCTCTCATAAATTAGTGAGAATACTTTTCCCACCCACCACTCTTACATCATTCAATATCTATTTTGACATTTCAAAGGAGGTAAAACATTAATATTAACTGGCTTGGATTAATATAAATGGGTAAACCCTTATACCCCTTTTATCCCCCTCTCTTGTGGAATCATAGCCCCAAATCATTACCATCCTTCTCGTATCAAAACCAACAATTTATTTATATTAACAATTGTGATGTACAATTTACATATCTCAACCCTTCGCCATATTAATTAGTACAAATCTCCTACCCAAACATATCATCTCACCATCCCAAATCCGGGTTTACATAATGACATCATAAATTGTGAGGATTAAAACTCAGGATGTTACATGGAGGATAGACATGCATGGTTTAAATTAGTCCCTTGTAAGGTTTCATTAGATGATAGGGATAGTTTGGATGGTGAAATTTCAAAATAAAAACTCCTTGTTTCTCTCAAATCAATGAACAATGGTAAGTATCTATGGATTCATGACCTTCTTTTTGAATTATTTAAGGCAATGCAAGATACAATTGGTGATTATATTTGTTGCATTGCCAAGGCGTCTTTTTCCTTGGGAACATAACATAATGTCTTAATAAAGGATTGATTCAACTAATTATGAATAATCTAGTTAGATACCCAATTAGGGGTTGGAGGCCCATCACCCTTCTCGATGTATTTTATAATATTTTGGAAACAATAATTTCCCTTCACATTAATTAAGTGGATGCATGATTTGTTATAAATTATAAGACATATTTTATATAGGGTAGGTGTATTTTGGATATATTTAATTTTGCATGGGAGGCCATTGAGTGGTCCGAATAGATGGATCAACACTCTTTATTTATCAAACTAGAATTTGAAAAAGAATATATGGTAGAGTCATTTGGTCTTTCATTATGAAGATGTTACATTTTTTGGGATTTGGGTTTAGATGCATTGTTATGGTGAACACTATTTTATACAATGCCTTAGATTTTGTTTAGGTAAATATATTTCTCTTATCAAATCCCTCTTCATTTTTTGATTGGACAAGATTCCCTCTTTCACCCTATATCTATGTGTTGGTTTTTTATTCTTTAGGGAATATGTTGGAGGTTGATATCATTCAAGGTAGGATTAGGGGAACTTCTCTTCCTAATGGTTCATAGATGGTAAACAATCACTTTGAAATTGTTCTTTCTTATTTGTTTAGGTAGACCAAAAATTAGTGGAGAATACATGGGGATGTATGGATCTCATTTCAACGACTTCTATCATAGTTGTTAGTGAACACTAAAATTATTTTTGGTTGGTTGGATTAAACAATCCTCTAGACTATATTCCACCTATGTGGAATTATATCTGGTAAGATGTTGTATCACACTATCTTGGTATACATTTTGGAACTGCATGTATTTTGGTTATGGATACATGGGAATGGTGTCTTCAAAATATTTAGATCAAGATTCACTTATAGTAATTCAAGGGTATTACCTATGCAAGAATGTTTATGGTTGTTTAGAGGATTCTATAGTCCTCTCACATTTTAAGTCTCTTATTTTCTTCCCAACAAAACTTAGTTCAAATGATTGGAGAAGATTCCCAGGTCATTTTTTGAAGTATTGAGGGGAGAGAGGGATGCCAATGGTTTCTTGGTATGTTTTTTTTACTCCCAAGAAGGAAGGGGGATTGGGACTAAGTGATGTGGCTGATTAGGGAAGAATTCTTATTGACAAATGAGAAGAATTCTTATTATGGAAGCATTCTTATTTATTTTAGGGTTCTTCTCTATGGTAGGTTCTTCTATTTTGCACGTTTTATCTTAATTAGCATGTGCTAAAGGCTTGAGGCTCTTTTGACCCATGTGACATTATCTCAGCCCTCATTTGTTCATGATTTTTGGGTCCTTCATCTACAAAATCATTTGGCAGGTTTGGAAATTTGTTTCCATATGCCCATAGTGGAATTTTGTAGGTAGTAGATAAAGTTGGGATCTAGCTCAATTCCTAGGAATAGTGTCTTATTGAAATTTCTTGGTTCCAAGACTATTATTAAGTTGGAAGGGTATTTTCTCTTGGAGTGATCCAAAATGGATTTGAAAAAGTGAATGGTTGTAATACTTAATACTTAATCCCTGTAACTTGACTTTGAAAGGGTATTCTTTTGACCAAGGAGGACCAAAGATTGAAAAAATGATAACTAAGAAACCATTTAATTATTGGTTTTTCCTTTTGGGTTTCTAGGTTAAAATCATCTTTTTTATAGTGCACTTGCTTTTATTATTGTGCAAATTCCATGTGTGAATTATGTTGCTCTCATTTATGTAATGAGTTGTTTTGAGTGTGGTAATGGTGATAATTAAGAATGGAAAGGAAAAAATATTGTGTATGAGTTATTGTTGTCCTTGGTTATGCTTAACACACTTCATGTAGTTGAATTCATGGTTAAAATGAAGAACCCTTTGTATTTATGTTAACTTTTCTCAAGAATTTGTTTTCCTATTAACACACTATATTTAAATGGTTGCTTGGTTAATTTAATGGTCAGAAAACTCAATATCTATTATATATATGTAATTTTACTTCATAATTTCATTCTTCCTTAGCAACTAAATATTTACAACAAATCTCTATTCACCACTGTTCATTTTATTATGAGATTAGAGATCTATGGATTCCATTAATTGACTATTTCACTATTCTATATGGCTTCTAATTTTGTTTGTCAATATTATTGACCATTGAGGGAATACACATTATGTTCTTTTCTTTCCCATGGATGTACATAGTTCATTCGAGCTTCCTTGAAGACCATAAATGTTGTGCTAGAATGACATCAGGTTGTCATTGATCCCTGGGAGTCATGCAATTCAATTGCTAGGCATAGGAGATATTGGAAACCTCACTTAATGTTTTTGCAAAGAGTTGAGTGGTATTTTGTGCCACTACATTAGAACTTAAATTATTTAATTCTTCTCTTCCTTATTTAGTATTTTATGGGTTAAGATTGCATGGGATTTCTGAGGTTCAAAGTGTTGTATTGTGTAGACTAGTTTTCCTCTCCCATGTGATAAAAAAAAATGCCTCACATATAGATTGAACAAATGGTGTTAAGTAGAATTGGTTGAAGTAATGATGGACAAGTAGAATTGGAATTTATCATAAGCACATGAATTAAGTGAATGCATTGTGATTTACATGATAATTTTTTGTGAAGCTTCATTCATGTCATTACAATCATTGGGAAAGAATATAAACATATCAATGATAATTTCCTTGTATTGGTTCATTGAGTTTATTTATTGGTTTCCGTAACACATTAAAGAAAGATGGTAGCATTATGATAACGATTTTTGTCATGAATTGGGATATAGATATATGTGTTTCAATGCTAGGAGCATAGATATTTATTATATCCTGAGTGTTCTAGTGTTTATATAGATATCTTTATCTGCTAGAGTAACATATTGTGTTTTTTGGTGAACTAATATTTATTATGATATAGAGCCTCATTAATTGTTGATACTAGAGACTCATATATTTTCTTGTTTGGGTGCTCATGAAAATATTCTTCATGAGGAATCAACCCAAAAAATATTAGTGAAGTGAGGAGGAGATCAAGGAATCATGAGTAATGCACTAGTTTGGTGATAATCCCAAGGAAAATGCACATTGTCTAGTGATGATCCCAATGTAGCATATAGACTCTACTCAACTTATCAATCTGAAGTGTGAATTGAAGAGAATATTCTCCCTAAGCTATAGGAGACTGAACAATGACTAATAAACATAGGGAAAACCTTAGGAAAAATAAATCCTAGGTGTATGTGAAGTATCTCCAACACCCTCCTGAACACCAATATGATGAAAATAAAGAATGGGTCCCAACAAAGAGTCCATCTTAGGTACCCAAATACAAAAGATACACTAAAATAAATGAGGAAAGAGGAAAAAATTCATGGGAAACACCCTCCTCAAAGTACTATGTATATAAAAAGAAGAATTGGTAGTTTCTAGGCTATTGTTTCCTTCACTCCAAGCCGACTACGCAAAGAATGGAAATTTTTCTTAGTGAAGGTCTTGATGAGTATGTCTACAAGCTGTTATGTTGAAGGACAAAACTACAGGTCGATGATCCCCTCATGTACTAAGTCCCAAATGTAGTGCATGTGGATCTTGATGTGCTTATTTTCCTGCCTATGAAATGGATCTCTACAGAACTTTGGAGTTCTTTGGTTTTCACACTAGATGACAATCGATTGATGGAATTGAATTCCCAACTCAGTGAGAAAATGTTGTAGCCACATGGCCTGAATGGTTATGTTAACTACCTCTCTATACTCTGCCTTGGCTGAAGATAGAGCAATAGAATCCTACTTCTTTCTTGGCCAACAAATCGGCCTGAAACCAAGACTGAGTGAGTAACCAGATGTGGATTTGTCATCAATGTTGTTTCCAACCCAATCAGAATCAATGAACCTGATGAGGTCCAATGTAGAGTCTGCAGCATAGTGAATCCCAAAGGTGATGGTGCCCTATACATATCGAAGGATACGCTTTGCATCCTTCCAATGTAGCTCATGTGACTCTTGCATGAACCTGGAGACTGCTCCAACTATGTATGAGAGGTATATTCTGGAGTGTGTGAGATACAAAATGATCCCCTCTAGCTGTCTGTATAGTGTGCCGTCCACCAGTGGAGTGTCCCTGCCATCCTCAAGTTTGACTCCTAATAGGAAAGGATTTAGGGCATACTTGAAATCTATCATCTAAAATCTCTCAAGGAGATCTCGTGCATACTTTTCTTGAGACAGTTTGATGCCTAATGCATCCTAACTAATATCAAGTCCAAGGAAGAAATGTAGCGGACCCATGTCCATCATAAAGAACCTATCATGTAGAATACTCTTGAATGTAACAATCGTTGACGTTGATCAAGTGGTGATCAACAAATCATCAACATACATAAATAGGAGTAGAAGTGAATAAGTCGTCCTAAGCATGTAAACATTTAGATCTGACTTACAACGTACAAATTTATGTGACAACATGTAGGATTCCATCTTGGAATACCATGCCCTTGGGGCCTTCTTGAGGCCATAAAGATACTTCTTCATATGACATACCAAAGATGAATCCTGCATAAATCCCTGGGGATGCTCCATAGAGATCTCATGAGAGAGATATCCTTGAAGAAATGAATTCCTCATATCCATATGATGGACTTACCATCCTTTGGATACTGCAATGGTACGTGCCAAACATGTGGAATCCATCTTCTCTACTAGAGTGAAGGTATCATCATAGTCAATACCATGCACCTACTTAAATCCTTTGGAAACTAGCCTATATTTGTATCTGCTAACCTATCCATCCACTGAACTCTTGGTTCTATAGATCCATATGTAGTTGAAAAGTTTCCTTCCTGTAGGAAGGGGATCCAGATTCCAAGTTTGGTTCTCGAGGAGGGAGTTGTACTCCTCCTACATGGCGGATTCCCAAAAGGTATTTCCAACAGCCTCACCATAGTACTGTGGATCTAAATACTGACCCGAGAAAATATTCCTGGGTGGCATCAGTTCAGTGGTAGTGAGTGCAATAGGAGGCTCCTTGAAATTAGATCAATTCCTCCTGGTATCAGCTGGATCCCCAAAAATATATCATTCTTCCTCAAGAGTGGTCTTGTCCCACTTGGGCTTAGGCTCTGGCTCTATCTCTGTAACTACATTTGCATGCATTGTGTTAGCACCAGAAGTCACCTCCATATTGCATTGGAGGTAAGCCCAGTACCCATCATATTTTTTATGTCACAGGTTGGTTTAAAGAGCTCAAATGGGTGAAAACTTAGAATATGAATGATGTTCAACACATGATTGGACATGAAATGTACACGGAAGTGAGGGCCATGTTACCTTCAGTCATTAAATTGAGTTAAAGCGAGAGTAGAGGGAAGACTTAGAGAGAAGGTGAAGGAGACTGCTATGGGCATTAGGCCTTCCAGCAGCTCTAGGAGGAAAAATAAAACTCAGGAGCCTCCTTGAGATCAAGTTTGGACATTGGAATATGTTTGGAAGAGACATAGTAACAACAACATGATGATCAAACCTCCATCATCCAGTGACTGCAACAACTCAAATGGATCTTCCATGCCCGAGACATTCAATGTGAGAGGAGAAAGAGAACACAGGATAATGAATAAAACTAAGCACGATACCACTATAGTCAAACCTCCATTACAAAAACATAACAATCCTCAAATGGATCATCCATGCCCAAGCAGTTTAAATAGCTTTACAGACAAAATGAAGAGAAAGGAAACTGACTTATATTAACATGAAAGTCTCAAGTCAATTACATAACCCTATAAAAACTTTGGAAGGAAAAAATTATAGATTGGGAGCTATGCTCAACCAAAGACAATTACAAAATAAAAATAAAATCCATTCATATACTCAAAACAAAATTCCATCCTCAATAGAGGTGTGCTCGAGCTTCCATGGTTCCACGCAGTCTCAGTCAGATTGCACCTAAAGTCTCCTCTACACAAGCCTTCCTCTGTCAGACGTGATCTTGACTCCACCAGTCCCTCTGAGCTCTACTTTTTCAAACTGCACATGCAATCTCTCTATGCACACGATCTGAGACTACCTGAGCTGATAGTCTTCCTTCACGGTCATATGGTTCTAACTTTTCATTCATGGGGGAGACGATGCTCCAACCACATCCCCCACTTCATAACTTCTTCATCGATATTAGGCTGAGCCTAGACATGTGGTAGCATCACCACTTGGCATGTATCATTAATTTTCCTATGGATTATCTCCTATAGGTTCCAATTCATCATGACAAGTGGCACAATCATTTCTTGATACATGGAACCATACACATCACCCTCGTAATCCCCTTTGGTATGAGATCAATGACCTAGATATCCTTTCAGAGTTCCTCTGATCACGGTAGATCAATGGTCTAGATATCCTCTCAAATCTCCTCTATACACATTATATAAATAGTCTAGATATCCTCTTGGATCTCCTCCATTCATGACATGTCAATAGTCCATATCTTCTCTTGAAACTCCTCCATCAGATTGTATCTCTATAACTCACTTTGAAAATCCTCCTCCTCTGATGACTAAGATTTATTCATCTCACCAAATCGATGGTTGATATTAAATCTTATCCCATCCTTTGCCTCTACACTGATCTACAGTGCATACCTCATCACTACACCAAATCAATAGCTACAATACTTTCAGGGTCAAACAAGGTATTATCACTCGCTAGGAAGATGTGGGGTCCTTGTGACAGATCAATGTATAAGAGTTAGTCTTTCCCTTTCCCTGATTGAGGGTCCAAATCTCACCTTGGAGTCTCTTTTTTAGAGCTCACCTCCATGTTTTACCCTGAATCAACCTCTTCGATGGGCGGCCTGGGTCTATCTATCTCGCTAGATTGACGATCAAGACTAAATATCATCATTGCTCTAATTAATGGTCTAGATCTCCCCTTAGAATCTCCTCGTTGGAGCTCATCTTTTCAACTTACTCTGAATGATTCCCTACAATTGAAAATCATGATCTATTATCTCACCATATCAATGATCGATATTTAATCCTTCCTTACATAGATAAAGGGTCCATATCTAACCGCCATGTTAGATTGAAGTTCACGATCCTTTGAGGGAAAACAAGGGTCTTTCTCAAGCTTAACATTCTGGCCCAGGATTTAGCCAAATTTCACGAGGGTTTTCTCTAGTCCTTTTCAATGCGGTTATAGCCCTAAAATTCCCTACTCTTGAATACATGGCATTGGCCCTCTTACTTGCATATTTTTCCAAAGCACTATTGAGAAGCTCTTCTTAAAAAACCATTTTTCAGAAGATGTACACGTCTTGCACCATTACAGCCTGTGTACATATGTTTGTTTCACTACTATAGCTCACGTATATACGCTTGTTGCACCATTACATCCTACGTATACTTACAAAAGTTGCAAAAAATAAAAATTTGCAAGGAACTCATTGAAATTGATGGGCTATTGGAAGTTTCCAACTAATCCACCTGCTATAGCTCGTCACCCAACCGAATAAACATCCTTTTGTCATATAAAATGAGGTGTTAAGGTCTCATTTCAAATATAAGCATAAGAATAGTAAAACTCTGCCCAATTTCACTTCCCCTCCTTGCCCAATATATTGCTTCCTTTTGTGAGAAATTTCCTCAGCATTCCCTCATCGGCCCCTTCTTCCTCCATTTAACCCATTCCCTTCCATAGAAGAGATAGGAAGGTTGAGAGAGGAAGTCCATAGAAGGTGCACTTGGAGCATGGTAAAGAGGATCCCAGACCAGGTTTGCGAAATAGTGGATGACTCAAATTTTAAGGTATAATCTTTGTATTATGAATAAAAGAGTCACATTTTCCTATCCCAAATGATTGTGTCTTGAGTACTTTTATTGATTTATACTTGGCATTCTAACATCTAACCATAAATTATATATGGAATAGAATGTCTGTAGTTATTTGTTTTCCTATCTTTGGATGCAGGTCATCCCTGGGAGGAGACATGTAGTCAGTGGAACTTCCGAGCATGAGGAAATCATCACCAGACGTGGGATTAGAGGTATAGTTACCCGATCTCTTCTCTCTTTTCTTTCTCTACATTAGTTTTGGTATGTTTGGGCTAGTATAGATAATTGATTAGCTTTTAGACGGTTATTCGGTTTATCTACATATTAAACCCTTGTGTAATTAAAGGGGGGGTTTTCCCACTAGTAGAACTGACGACCATACTGGGGAAGCCTCTAAGGTTTTTTTTTATGGGATTTTGGGTTGTTTGATTGGTCTGTTTTCCTTTCATTTTTCTTTCGAGTTTTCTGATTTTTTCAAGGGATTCTGGTCACCTCCAGGTGCAATACCAGTTGTCCCCACCCTGTAAGACTCTCTAATATTTTATTTTTTGGAAATATACATAGGTTTATGCACCTTGTCTTGAGTCAGCCCACGTACATACGCACTCTGCTCATTAAAAAGAACACCTACATACGTAGGATGCTGATGCAACAACCCACATCTTTGTTTCAAGAATTTTTTTGAAAAAAAGAGGAGTTTGCCTATTTTCTGATTGAATTTTACACTTCTCATGGTTTTCTTGGATCAGTCCAGAGTCTCTGTTTACAACCATAGCCTAGGTATTGAGCTCATTTTACTTGTTTTCTTTTTTTTCTTGTGTTTACTTTAAAAAAAGGTTTTAAGCAAGTTGTTGAATCGTAAATCTGCCTTCTAGGTTTCTTGATTGAATCCATGCGATCTGCAATGGGATAAAAGGTTTTTTCCAGTCTTGTTTCAGTCTTTTGATCCTTTTTTACTTTCTTTGAAAAAAGAAAAATATTTATTTTAGTTTTTTTTAAGGAAATTTCAAAAAAAAAAGAATTTCCTTTTCAGTTTGGTAAATTAGTTAGAGTTGGTTATTTGCAAAAAGGAAAAGAGTTTGTTTTTCAATTTCTTTCTTGATTTATTGAAGCATAAGTAGCTTGTAGTCAAGCGAAAGTAGGTTTTAGGTTTTCTTTACAAGATCTTGAAAATTTAGTTAAATAAAAGTTGAGTTATAAAGAGTTAGTTATAAAACTTTGCTTTTGGATTTGAAGTAATTTTTATTTCAAGTTTTGTATTTTTCTCTTCCTTTTCATCTCTTGTAACATCATTAGTTTCACTACCATATCCCTATGAGTAAATCAAGCCTTTAAAAAGAACTCTTAATCTAAATTAACTGGATTTTTTTTTATTTGTAGGGTCAACTAACTAGTTTAATGTTAGGGCCTTAAATTAGGTTGGGGAGGAAACTCTTCAAGTCTATCAAAAACAACATTCGATTCTGAGTTAGGGAGTTCTTAAGTCCAGTGTCATAAAAGTTATTTGGGACCCCCCTCTAACATAGGGGATAAACACGAGTTCACATGAAGAAAGAATCAAAGATAACCCCTCCAACACCAGAACGAACGTAATGGGGTGTTGGATTACTAAGAGGGGGGGGGGGGTGAATCAGTAATAGTGTAATTATAATATTTTTTGTTCAAATGTTATATCAATGTAGAATTATTATCCAATAATGATAAGTAAGAAATAAACAATCACACACATACACAGTACACCAGTGTTTTACATGGAAACCCAAATCGATAGAAAACCACATAATGCTTTTTCTTATATGTCTTGAAGAATTACATTCATTGGAAGCACCAACTTCCTTTGTTTTTCAGCTGCAACTGGAAGGAGGCTCCAACCCCCTATTTTTTTAGGCTACAACCTGAGGGAAGCTCCAACTCCCCAATTCTCTGGCTACAACCAGAAGGAGGATACAACCCCCAATGTTCTCGGGCTACAACAGGAAGGTGGCTACAACCACTTGTCCTTGCCCCGTCCTGCCACCCTAAAGTAGAAGTAGAATGATGGAACCCTTGTCACACTATCACTATGAGATATACCGTTGTAAATTTGTACCAATAAATATGAACCATGCATCAACCTGTACGTCAACCTGTAATCAACTTGTACCATAAACAAGTGCATCAACCATGCACCAACTTGTAATCAACCTTTACCATAAAAAAGTGCATCCAACCATGTACCAAGTATGTACCAATCATGTGTCAACTACTCATCAA